>JAXGGA010014039.1:0-33273 GCA_038373865.1 Uloborus plumipes
ATAATATATTAAAAATTCGCGTAAATTATTGGGGGGGGGGGGGCTCTGCCCCCCCCCCCAAATTTTTATTGAGGGGGCTCGAGCCCCCCCAAGCCCCATGGAGTCGGCGCCACTGCATGAATTGAGAGCCCAGCTCTAATGCCACAAGTTTGCAGCCACATTTTGTTGCAATTAGATGTATATACTAGAATGCAACTTAACTTGGCACTGACGTCACTACGGGCGGAGCAGCCAATAAAAGCTCACAAGCAGTCAGCAATCTCCTCTTATTCGCCAAGTAGGCTGTGACGTTTTATCTAGCTTGTTTTTCATAGGCTAACGTCACGCTGAGGTCACAATGTTTTTGTCAAGAAACGTTGCATTTTTATGTATAGATATCATTATTTTTGTTGAAGATTTTTTTTCTGTTCTTTTCACCATTTGTACTACAGCATGCCTTTTTTTTTCTTTTTAATGTAGCCTAAGACCAAAGAGAATCAAGAGAAAAGAGGCCCTGTTGTCCCTATATCATCTTCTAAAAGTTCCTCTAAAGTGGTAATTATCAAAATGAAACATTTTTTTACTTGTTGCAATTCATACTATATATGCCAGTAATTTAGATAAATCCTTCATTTGAATTAAATTTTGTAGATTCACTCTCGACCACACAATTTATTGGATTCTAAACCTGTTGCAAAAAGAGGAAAAGAGCGAGAAGTTCCAAAAGCAAAGAAGCCCACCCTCATGAAAAAGGTATCACTTAATATTTTTCTTTTGAATATGTTATTTAAGATATAAAATTTTGGATTGGGATTTTTGTTTCTGAAGAATTCAACTAACAATAGGCCCTTTTAAAAATAAAGACTAGTTGTATTTCTTAATAAAAATCATAAAATCTGAATTAAAAAAAAAAAACTTTTTATTCATTGAAAATTACTTGTTAATAAATATCATGTTTTTATTAATTCATTTATTAAATAGTGCAAATTCTTTTTTAGAAGATTAATAAAATTTGTCATTTATTTATTCTTTTTTTTTTTAAATCAGATTATATGTATTTATCTAAAGATCATATTATATCAGACTAATAGCCCACAATCCAAGCTCCCCTTTGGATGCTTGGGATTATCAATAGATCTATTTCAAGCAAATCTAAGAAGGTTCTGCCTTTGTCTAGCAGTTTGGTAAGATCTGATTTAAAGTATGCTAATCAGTTTTTGGTCTCCTTATTTTAAGAAAGAAATTAATTTAGTGGAAAGGGGAAATTTAGTGGAAATTTCTTTGAAGAGGGACATGGAAGCTGGTTGTACAATATGATAAGTGCCGTTGTATTGGTGGCAATTATGTAGAAAAGTTGTTTAAGGTGTGGGCTTTCATGTAAAAAAAAGAATACAGATATCTTTGCTTGTTTTTACTTTATACCAAAACTGTACTTACTTTAAAAATATGCCTCGTATTTAATTTTGGTCAGTACTTGATTCACAAATTGCCATCTTCCTTTAATGACAACTTATTAGGTATCAGAAATAAAACTACACATGTATTTCACACTTTGTTTTGTTTGTTTTTTCTTTTTTTAAATACTTAGAAGACCAAAATGAGCAATAATTATTCTAATCTATAAATTCAATTTAATATCAGTTTTAAAAAATCAATACATTGCAAAGTTTTTTCCAAATTTTCCAAATAAGAATTTTTTTAGGAGGTCACAGTGACCTTTCTTCAGGTCTCCCCCGATTCCATGAAAAGTTAAAGTAGGTGCACAATATTCGAATGGAGAATGATATTAAAATGATTCTTGCAAAAACCCGAAAAAGCCCGGGTTTTGCATCAAAAACCCAAGTGGGCTGGGCTTTTCTGAAAAAAAAACTGGGTTTTTTCAAACCCTGGTGATGGCAAATAAGTTTTCCAGGATTGCCCAGAGCCAAGGTTGGTCCCTTCCAATTTGGTGCTAAGCTCCCTCTGTCCCATAAAAGTTCTGCGTTTCTGATTCTGAGCCATGCTTTTGCAAAGGCGGGCCCCTAATTTTCAACTACTTTGACATGACCTCTCGTTATCTTTGAGTGTTTTACTTATATTTCATGTAATAATATATGTTTGAATTAAATATCATTATCTTATGTAAATACATTTCATGACAGTTGGTTATCTTTAAAAATAAAATTTTTAAGTTAACTAATTTTAACATATCATTTTATTCTTTTCAGATAATTTTAATGGATAGAAAAACTCGAAAGGAGCAATTGATTCAACTGAGAAATAGTTTAAATGAAAGTATGTAATGTCTTGTCTTGGGGTGAAAGAGTTCTGTTGTTTTTACTATTTATAGTACGTGTTCTCGATCGTTTTCTCCCCTTGCTGGTTCAGTTGGTGTAAATGGAAATAGAATTGTAATGCTTACTTTTTATAACCTTTCTCTCCTTTTGTTGACTTCAGGCACAAAATTTTGCATTTTGCACCCAAGACTATTATAGTATTTGAGAATTACTTGGTATGAAAATTTAGAGTTATAGGCATTATTTGGTACTAAATGAAATCTTGTTTACATTTTCCCAAGCTTGTTTTCATTTTGCCCTAAGTCTTGGGATAAATAGAAGCAATGAAATCATTTCCCATTAAGTCCATGTAGGTTAATTACCATAGTACATGTAATTAGTTTAGAAGTTTAACCCGTTCGCGACCGTGATCGCATCCGCGTGATAGCGGGTTTCTCCCGCTATCGAATGCGTGGTAAACCTTTCCGGTCTCTGGGAACCTCGAGCACGCTGGTGTGATCCCAGTTTGGAACAATTTATTTGAATTTTTAAATAACACTAGATGGTGGTTGAAGTCCGTTACTTTTTCTAATAAGATTCTATGGAATAATGTTGACCTTCAGTTTGCACTGGGTTCCGTGTTTTTTTTTTACTAAAAAAAAGTACACGTGCTGCAGTCTTTTAGCTGAATTAGTCATTTAGAGGGTTGTGATTTATGGCCTTTGCTTCTTCTGTTCTTGTTTATATTTTAGTGAAATGGAAGGGATGAATGTTTCTTGATTGAGGGTAGGCATAAAAATTTCGGTCTGGCATTTGATAGATCGAATTTTGTACGATTTGGATCTTCCTTTTTCGCCGGTCCTGAAGGGGTTAAGATGTATTACACGGACAGTTCTGAATATGTGGCCTGTAGATCATGTGCAATGTGTTGAATCTGCCAAATGTAATCTAAAATCATTTAAAAAGGAAAATCATACAAAAAGTTAAATCATGTGTTAAGTTTGTATAAAATTTACATAAAAGTACAATTTACATCAAAATGTAACTGTCAAAATGATAAGAAGAATGACAAGTTTGCTTCCATTTACCAGTCCTGTCATTTAAGGGGTCAATTGACCTTCCTCCGGAGCTTTGGGAAATAAATATATTTACGTAAAAGTAGGCATTGTTTTTGCTATTTTTGCGATAATGTGCATTGGTTCCACCCCCCCCCCCCCCATACAGTTCAAAATGATTGGTCTGCCACTTACCTCACCCACAGCATTTAAAACTTTAATTGCAAACAAAGACAACAGGGAAGGGGAAATTTATAGCTCAATGGTGTTTCCTGTGTGATCTTCCTTTAATCTAATATCTTTACTTTATAATATTTACAGGTAAAGATTCGCCACAGCTTTCACAAGAAAACAATGAAAGTGAAGTAAATCATAATGCATCTCACGACATTAAATCAATCCCTTTGAACCCACCATATGAAAAAAATATGATTGAGGAACAATCTGCCATTAGTTTAGAAAATGGTGTAAATGAAATTAACTGCAAAGCTGAAGAAGAAATTACCCTTACGCATGAAGATAAAACTAGTAACAGTGATGATGAATATGACTACCATGTTGATTCAAATGAAGGTCCAGAGCAGAGCAATAATTATGATCCTCCAACTGATCACGAAAGGTCAGTGAAAGCTAGAAGCATGCAGATTGCAGATGCTATCACTTTTAAACATATTCAAATGCTGAATTCTATGTTTGGTTTTACCATGTCATCTAAAGATGTGGACGTCAATGAAAATAGTTGCTGCTCTGATGAGGAAAGATTAAAAGCATCCAAGATTTTGATACATACTCGCAACTTTAGAGAGTAAGTTTTTTTTTACTTATAACTTTAGACTGGGTTTGTACAGTATTTATTTGCAATTATTCATTCTATTGAATAAATTATACTTAAGTGGTCTACATAATTAGGTCCTTGATATTTTAAAACTTTTATATCCAAGTAAAGGGCAAAGATTTTGTTCCATAATAACTAAATAAATGAGTAAAAATTCACATTACTAGCTGATAAATATCCTACAGTACTCTAGTCCTTGTACATTTTCCTTTCATAAATTAATAACAAATGATCTTGATTCTGCACTAATATCAGACTTCATTAGGGTCAATCAATGTGTCACTCTGGTCAGACTCCATCAGACCAGATGGAAAGTTACAAACAACAACAGCAGCATAAAAAATTAATTAAATTACAGACAAAATTACTAAAACAGTATGAGTTACTGCGCATGTTTTAGAGTGACGAGGAACCTGTTTTCGAATATAAAAAACATTAAGAGAATCAATCAGAACTTTTTCCACAGTGAAATCTGAAAATCCCCTTACTCACTTACTAAGAATCTTTGAATCCTTTCTAATCATGTAACAATTTTCTTGGAATCAGATTACCAAAATTAAAGATCATAACCAAATGCAAGGTTCCCAGGTGGTCCCTTTTCCCACAAAAGTTCTGCTTCCCATCTCAAGTCCCTAAAGGTTTTCCGAAATCTATTCAGATTTCGCTTAAAATTTCCGTTTTGTTTTGAATTTTTTCTTGCCTCTTATATCAATTAGTATTTTTTTCTGTAAAACAAATACAAATATCTTGCTCATACGAATACAATAATAGTTTGCAAACTTAGAATTAAATAGAGAGCATGAGAAAAGACAACTGGAGTTCAAAATCTTTGGTAGGTTTAATAAATCCGTTCAGCATAGTTTCTTGTTCTCGGCTAAAGAAAATTTAATTATAAATTGTTTGAAAATTTGTCCAATTATAAAAAAAAAAATTGGTCAAGTGGCTGATTACTGGTGATAGTGCATCTCTAATTTTAACCTTTGACAATTAAGATAAAGATGATTTTTTATAGAATTCGGGTCCCTTTTCTCCTTAGGGACAAACTTAAATCTGCTGGGAGCCCTCTAAATGAGATTTTATCTAACTTCTGAAAATGAGCTAGCCTTAATTTACAGTTTTGAAGCTTTTTATATATTTTAACCTGCTGTAAATAATTTTAATTTACATGTTTCATTGTTTAACAGACATTTTAATCTCAATTTATTTTTAAAGGTACTGTAATCACCTTCCCAGTCAAGAAATTGATGACGCTGTGTGTGCCTTGCTGGCTGATCTTGTCCGCTTCCAAGACAGAATGCACCAAAAAGATCCAGTGAAAGTAAGTTTGATTAACTAAAAATCCAAACTCATGACTAATTTGTAAGAAAAGCAGTCGAAAACTTTGTACAATTGATGAAGTTAAAAATACAAGACAACGTGTCTACAAGTACAAATAAAAGGTTAAAATAGAGTTAGAAAACTCTAGCAGATAGCTATTTCGGGGCTATTATGAATGAAGCCCCATCATCAGTGCAAAAAGATGATGGTTCACTGACACCAGTCAAGTGAACCAGGAATGCGAGAAACGTGAGGGTAAATAAACAGAACAGGAAGAGTAGGTACGCAGAAACTATTACGTCAAGGGTTGGACACGACAACTGCGCAACAAAAAATTACGTCACAGACGAAAAAGTTTTTAAATAAGAGATTTCCAAATGTTCGGGAAAGGAGGGGTGCTAGACAGATCATTGACAACTAAATCAGAATTTTTCCAGATATAGTAGGATTCCCAAAAATCTAAATCAAAAATCGAAGAACAACTATGGATAATTTTTGCAGAGGAAAAATCAAAAATATGGCCACATGACCAACAATGTTGGGCAATGGAAGAGCGTTTGAAATCCTGTTTTTTAACACAATTTTCATGTTCTTTAACACGGAACGTACATATTAATACACATTTGGAAATCTCTTATTTAAAAACTTTTTCGTCTGTGACGTAATTTTTTGTTGCGCAGTTGTCGTGTCCAACCCTTGACGTAATAGTTTCTGCGTACCTACTCTTCCTGTTCTGTTTATTTACCCTCACGTTTCTCGCATTCCTGGTTCACTTGACTGGTGTCAGTGAACCATCATCTTTTTGCACTGATGATGGGGCTTCATTCATAATAGCCCCGAAATAGCTATCTGCTAGTTTTCTAACTCTATTTTAACCTTTTATTTGTACTTGTAGACACGTTGTCTTGTATTTTTAACTTCATGACTAATTACTTAAGGTTTCTTCTTCAACTAATCAGTATTTTCTAAGATTTAATTTAAAGTGACAATCATTTTGACTTTTTATACATCGTAGCATTCAAGGAATAATGTTTCAAATTGCTTAAAATAAATAGTCATTAATGCATTCCTATAATGTTGCTGATTATTTGTACCTGTAAAAAGCTACACTAATTTTTTTTGAAAAAAATGTCAGTTAATATTTTTAATAACCTTTTCTGATTTTGAGGTGAAACAATCAAAACATTTTAAGATTTCATGTTATTCAACATGATGTAGATATACAGTGAAAGTTTTCCACTTGAAAATAAAATTTGAAGATCTTTATGGATTTCCTTTTATTGTTATTATTTTATTTATTGATTTTTCAATTAACATTGCTATACTGCTGTGCTAAACGCAAAAGTGGTATCTGCAGTTGAACTCAAACTGAGATATTATAGTACAATAGACCTGTGGTCGCAGTGCTTGCGATGCCTTAGGGGCGCCCCCTTTTCACTTCATTCAAGAGATATTACTCTTTAAAGTTCTGCGCCACCATGTACTTAATTCAGATGAAACTTTTTCTGTATCTTTTTAAGAATATTTTCTGTTCTCAAATGAACATATAATTTTATATGTAGTTAAAATGCGTCACAAAGAGCCACCTGGTGGCGATAACTCAATTTTATTGAAAAGTGCAGGTACAACTTTTCTGCTTGCACGGCAGTATACTACACAGCAAGGTTTCTTGACAATGGCGTTACGATGCGCAGAAGAAAACCCAGTCAGCAGAGAAAATGTCACGCTTACTAGCTGCCTACTTGGCAAATTAGAGAAGACCACTAACTGTATGTAAGCTCTTATCGGCTGGTACGTTTGATTCAAACGGATTATTATTACGGACTTTATTATAATATGCTTTGGGTTTCTTTTTCATGTATAATGAATCATGTCAGTTTGATATTTGTGAGATGAAAAAAAGGGATCTTAATTTTGACGGTAATTCCATTGAATAGCTAACGTTACATCTTTGGAATTTCACCAAAAATTTGATTTTAACGCAGTTATCTATTATAATAAGTAAATACAGCAAATTCATTATTGCAGTACATATTAATACAGTTTTGTGGTTTGTAATAAAATTTAATTCATCAACAGGCTCGAATGAAACGTCGCCTTACCTGTGGCATTAAGGAAGTGAAAAAGCACCTAAAATTAAGAAAAGTCAAATGTGTTATACTAGCTACTGATGTTGAAAACGTCCAAACTGAAGGTTTGTTTTTTCATTATCTTTTTTAACCTCTTCCTTGTTAAAGTGTCCAAACCACCCAAATTGTTTTCTCTGATTTGAGTTAAACTACTTGATGTTTCAGTCAGTGAGAACTACAGGATCACTTTTTAACTTTTACACATATGATATAATTTGTAAACTCCAGAAAACAAAACTATTAGTTTTGGGCTATTTGGTTAAATCAAAAGATTTAAACTGTTAAATTTTTGTCATCAATTGACTTTTCCCAAAACCTAACACTGTCAAGACAATGATATTTTTTGAATGAAAAGTTGGTAAAACCTGCATGATTGTTCCACCTTGCACGCCTTTACCCTTACTAGGACCAGCTTAACTGTTCCCACAGCCTGTTGCTGGTAGTCACGTTTATTTTTGTACTTATAAATGACATGTATTTCATACTTTTGGCACTCAATGTTTCAACAAAATTGACATTGTTTATGTTTCAACCATCCATCATATTAGTCTGTATTTTGGGTCTAATTTAAGAGTACATGCTTGATAGGATGTACTCTTAAAACATTTATCTATATATTGTATTCTATATTTACATAAAAAAGTTGTATTTCTAAATTATAAAAATAATTATGTCTGCAATTTAAATGAAACCATGATTCGTGAAAATAATTTTAAATTTGAAAGTAATGATTCCATGTAATGTCTTATCAGCAATAATATTACTCTTCAGTTGCATTTCTTATTACAAGACATGACTGCAGAAAATAGATGTAATTAATTTAAAATTAATTAAATACTTTGCATGAGTTTTGCTGCTCAAATATTTAAATTTTGTCTGTACAGTCGAGTCTTGATAACTCGAAGTCCCCAGGGACCGGCTGAGCACTTTGAGTTAACCTCTTGGCGGTATACTCGTGCTGTTCTACGTAGTTTAACATTGAGTGGGCCTGTCCTGCTGCTAGGAGGGTTAATGGTAGCTTAAATTACATGTAGCTCCCACAGCCTTTTTAAGAGTTTGGGGACCCAAGGAACGCTTCGAGATAAAGGAAGATTTGAGAGATAAGGCTTCGAGTTATCGAGATTCCACTGTTTACAGTTTGTGGAATGATAAGACGCGTCTAATTTTATGAGTTTTTTTTTTTTTTAATGTAACTAAAACTTCAAATACGTTCTGCTATTTTATTGCAGAAAGAAATGTATGAACAATGATTAAAATTGGAAAAAATATCATTTTTTTTCAATCCAAATTTCAGGTGGTCTAAATGATGTTCTCTGTGATCTAAAACAATCAGCTGCTGATCATCAAATCCCCTGTGTTTTTGCCCTTCGAAAAAAGAGGTTAGGAAAATTGTGCCATAAACCAGTTGCAGTCAGTTGCATTGGAATTTTCAACTATGAAGGCTCAGAGGTAATAATTCGCCATGAAAGAGACTTTATTCCAATAAATTTTTTTGTCAGAAATGATTCCAGGATTTTGAAAATGCTTCAAAAGATAGTACTTTTAAAAATTGTGACATAAATTAGTTAAATAGTAACAAAGTTCCAACTAATCCATTTTTCATTTGTGGTCTATGTTTTCGTACTATTTTCTCCGTAAAAAAATTTAAATGATCGATTCCGATGAATTTCATCCGTAAGAAATTGTCCCAGCATTTTCAAAACTTTAAAACATAGTAAATGGTAGCCAAGTTCTAACGGTTTCAATTTTTATATCTGTTTCTACAATTTGCTCTGAAAAGAAATAAAATGCTCGATTCCAATGAATTTCATCTGTTACAAGAAGTTTAAACATTTTAAAAGTACCTTAAAACAATAGTACCTAATAGCAATAGAAATTCATGTACACAGTTTTAATTATTGTTTTTTTATGTTGGTGTTTATTAGGAATAGACAATATCATGCATTTTAATGATTCTTTCACCAGAAGACCACTCATTGCTTTGACTCTTTCTTTGAACTTTTTAGTTTGAATAATTTCATCTGCGTAAAAAAGTTGCCAGTGATCTCTCTGTGATAGTACTCACATCATTGAAAATGTTTCATTGGATTTGAAATATTCATTTAAAGAATATTATGTAAAAGTAAGAAAATATGCCAATAAATATTTTATTAAAAATATTTCATATAGATTTAGATGTATGAAGTAATTATAGTTCGTTTTGTAAGATATGTTTACTATGCCAAAGTTGTAGGTTCAGTTCAATAAAGGGTAGGTATGAAATTAAATAGTTAACAATTTTATTTAATGAAAAAACTATATAAATAAATCACCTTTTTGTGATGTCGGTAGAAATTGCATAATTGATGTCAAGTAAAGAAATATTGAAAGCACAGACTAATTTAATAAAAAATAATAAGCACCTCAATATTAGAGTTTTAAAGGTATTCCTAAGTATCCATGGGAGAATATCAAAAACAAAATTTTTAATAAAATGGAAGGGGGGACATTTTTTGGCTTTTCTAATTAAATCTTTACCAAAAAATCTCTTGGTATTGAATATAAAATTAGTGACCTAGATGTCGACAAGCAAGTAAAAAACAAACCCACATTAATATGGATGGTAGATGATAGATATGTTATAGCACACAGGTTCCAAAGTGGGTGCCGTGGCCCCCTGGGGTTCCCGAAGGAGAGACGAAGGGAACCACGGTATCAATAGGTATTATATAATTGGCATATATAGGGCGCAATTAGAATATTCTAATTCATCAAAGGGTGTTGCAAATCAGAAAAGTTTAGGGAACCCCTTGTTAGAGAAGACAATATTATCGCCGAAAAAATGTTAAAAAGCAGCTTTAGAAATAGTTTTATCAAAAGAATCGTGAGAAGCGTGGTGGGAAAAGAAGTCCAAAGTCTGAACATTTTGTTAGTGGCCAAAGCAATTTACACACAAAATATTACTTATGGACACATTGGAAAACATGTAAATGAGCGAAAATAGTTAAAGAAAAGTGGTGAATAAAGTAGAAAGTAAAAATAATTTTAAATGAATGTACTATGCTGTATTGAGAAAAAGGAAATTGAGGGATTCATAGTTAAAATTTTTAAGATGATGGTAATTCAAATAATAAATTGTTTTTAAAATTATGTGATTTTGACACGAATACATCAGTACAATGTTCCAAACTGTTTGTTCACATTTTATTAGATTGTATTGACCCATCCATTTTAAGGATCAGGCGCGAATCCAGAGGAGAGGGTCATGACCCACTTAAGCGACCAAATATAGGATAAAACTGCAGTTTTTGGGACTAAAATATTGTAAAAAATTGCCAAACGCACCAATTTTCGCATAAAAATTGCACTTTGACCCCCCCCCCCTTTCCAAAAATGGCCTCATCCTTAATTAGAAGCTGGATCCGCCCTTGTTAAGGATTCGGGCTTTCATACCTGTTCATTCATGAACGCCACAACCCTAGTGTTCATTGTATTTATACAATTCTCTCCAAATAAAATAAAATGCTGGATTCCACCGAATTTCATCTGTCAGAAGATATAAGATATCTTTCATCTCCGAGATATGGCAAAAGTTTATGAATTTATTAAATAATAGTTCTAACTGTTCCATTTATTTATTTCAGTTTTGTTTATATTTTTTGATTAAGCTCCTATAGTTCTGCAGTTGGGGCAAAAATGGGACCTAGCATCGCCCGATGCTGTGATTAGGATTTGAGTAGCCTTCACACTGCTGCCAGGTTAGGTCTGCCTCAATTACAGTGTTTTAAAATCCATTTATGCGGATCCCTCCTTACATAGATAGTTAATTTCTTATCCAAAACAGTAAAGCTTTGAGATTTTACAATATTAAAAATATCTTTTACAGAAATCCTTAATTACAGGGATGTACTTCACAATTTTTAGCATAAATTACATTGACAGAACCCTGAATTTCAGAAACATTGAGCTGCAGCAACTGCCGTACAAACTAAAAATTTAATTTGCATAACATATTTTACTAAATGAAATATCTTTCTTTGTTCATTTTTATGTTTGGCAGGTGCAGGTAAGTTTAAAAAACACTTCTAGAATACAGGGGTAGGTGGGATATCTCGGACCTATTCTCACTTTTCAATTTCATAATTATTTGCCAAATATAAATACAAATACCTTTAGTTGAAACTTTATGATTTTTTACACAACATATAATTATCTTTAAAAAATTATTTAACTTACTTCAATTAAATTTTTTGACACAAAAACAGAATGCGTTTAGTACCGAGGTACACCATCGGTGGTGTACCTTAAGTCTTGGGATGGTGTACCTTGGACCAATGATTAACAGGTAAAGAAAACATGATTTTTGGTAAGACCATCGCTATTTATCCATCAGTAAACCACACATAAATTTAGAAATGCATTTTTTATTTGTTTCAAAGATTTAAAAAAATGTAGATCTTATTAAAATTTAGATTTTATTATCTTGTTAGTTTTCAAAATACAAGACTTTCTTTTAGGTCTTTCCCTATGGAATTGTTTTCTCGGTAGTCCCTTTAGATATATCCTTATTTCTTCAGGGAACTGACTATGCTTGGCAAAGAAGTACCAGCTTCAGATGTTGACACACCAGTAAAATCATTTTGGGTGTTATTTTCTTCTTGATTTTGCTTTGAGCGATCAGTGACATTTAATTAATCAAAATCTTCAAAAAATATTTTCATGCAGTGGATGTAAGTTATCCAAGGACTGAAGTCCTTAGATGGAATAACCGAGTTGACGGTGTATTGCACATATACATGTAGTTAAGAATTCGTCATTAGCTTTACCCTAAATCATAAATGTGCAAAAACTGCATATTAAGTTTATAATTTAAGTTAAAATTTTTAAATTTTGGAAGGAAGCACTTCACTTGAATTTTAAAAGGCATTTCAACAAACTAGAGAACATGAAATTTTAGGAGTTGTAATAGCTATTCTCTGCAGAAGTGTGTACCTTGGACCAGTCCAAGGTACACCACTTGTTTTGGGTTTGAGGTACAATGTTTTTATTATCACTTGGTTTATACCAAGTGGTAATAAAAAACAAGTAAAAAACAATTCTTTGTTTTTTATTACCACTTGGTAATGAAAAACAAAAAAGCGTACTATTATGTTACAGTTAAGATTAACCTTGTTTCAAGCACACGGGGTTATAGCAAGAACATGACTGTATAATACATAACCCTCATTTCAGAATAAACAATATATGCTTCAAAATAAAAATACATAAAAGTATTTGGAAAAAATTACTTTTGAATTGTGTATTTCTTTTTTTAATAATATTTCAATCAGATGAGCTTTCAACAAAACAGAAAGGTATACACCGAGACCTCTAGAGACAAATACTATAACTGCACATATTGCTATTCAACTATTTTAATAAGCAGAGCTGTAAGCAGCCTAGGTCCAAGGTACACATATGTCCGAGGTACATCACTTACCCCAATTTATTATTTACTAAAGTCAAACCACATTAAAACTCCAGGGGACCTTTAAAATCAATTTGTTTTAACTGTAGTTTTTCTTAGTAATAATTTGTTTCAAGTGTGTTTTTGTTAACAAGGTTTGACTGTATTTGGTTAAATGTTTTTTGGACTACAAAACAGCAATATTTTTTTACCTTTTTTTTTCTTTATATAGGTAAATTTCAAGAAGGTGATGGAGTTACTAAATCAAAGCAAAGAAGATTATGAACAAATTCTTAAAGGGGTTAAACTTAAATTGTCTGATGAGGACATTAAACACCTGATACAAGCTAGACTAACAGCTCCTGAGAGTTTAATGGAAATTCGTACAAACATACTGAGAAAGACTCTTTTAGAAAATCCTAAAATTGAAGATATGCCTAACATAGAAGTTGTTGACAATTAATCTTGTATTAAAAAAAAAGCTATATTTTTGTATTAAAGACCTATATATAATAACGATAGTAGAAATCTGAAGCAAGTTTTTGTGGTGCTATTAATGGAAAAGCAGAATTTATCCACGTATTCATCTCATAGAGAAAAGGCAAACTACAGTTTAAAAAATTAAAATATAGTATTTATTTAATAAAAATAACTTGAAAATGTTATAGTTTTTCATAGTATTTGAATAACTCTTCAATAATTTTTTCTTCTATCTCTTTTCCTTCTGAAATTTCTTCTTCACTCAAGAGGATAGGCTTTTCTTCTGTTTTTGTCACAAACATAACCTTATACTTACGACTATTTAGTTCATTGCCAATAACAAGCTGAAATTAAAAATCTGATGAGCATAATTTAACTTTTTATCATTAAAAAAATATATGCATAGATTTATTATTTAAAATGAAAACGAGTCTGGTTTTAGTAATAAGTAATCACAGCAATACGATTTTTTTAATTTAATGGTATTTATTTATTGATATATTTTGTAATTAAATTTGTGTGCATGAAAAGGATTAAACAGTAGTAGGAAGTATGTAGTCAGCATCAGCTAAATAGTGTAAAATATTTCCTCAACTTTAGAGACAAAATGAGTAATGAAATCTTAGTCAGAAAACAATCAATTAACATTGATTTGTCAAAAAAAAAACGGAGTAAAGAGTCAAGAACTTTTTGCATCATTTAACTGCAACCAAACAGTAGAAGCACAGCTAAAACTTGAACAGATTCAACATGAATTCTTTATTTTTAATTAACCATTTTTAGTTGTGCAAGATGAGTAGGTATAAGAAGTATACCTATCAAGTACAGGTGTCCCAACAAAACTTATCAAAATGGACCTGTACAGGGGGGGGGCTTTTCTCAATTGGATGTTTGGGCTGTCCATACTTTTTATGCATGTATGGTAACAATAAACATCTTAACAAAGATTGATTTAGAGATGATTAAAATGGAAAATGCATGAACACTTTCTTTAGTTTTTGCAAGAAAGTAAAAAGCTTTTATTTACTTTGTTAACACACATTATGATAAATAATTTTTAGCTACAATGTGATGAATTTTAATTCAACATAAAGATGATTATGAGACTAATTTCATTCCACAGTTGCCCAATAGATTCTTGCAACTTTTTTATTAATTTTTTTGTCACAGCATATCAGAAGCTCAAAATATTTCCAGTGTTGGGTTCCTTGTAACCCCAAGACATGACATGATGATTTTGTCAGTACCTTTTTTGATTTCATCATTGATTGTTCTGCAAAAAGGTATATATTTCATTCATTAATTTGTAAATCACATTTGTCAAATAACACAGTATAACAAAAATTGACGCACCAAGAAGGAGTTGTGCGATTGAGAGTGCGTCGATCTTTTTGTTAGAGTGTAAGTCTTCTAATTCCTAAATGGCAGCAATGTACTGCATTTTTTGTTCTGATTTCCCACTGGCAGGTCTATGGTTTACGATATCCACTACATACATTCAACAGCTAATAAGACTTACGAATTTCAGTCACTTAAGTACATTGGCAAATCTGGGTTCTGTATCTTCATGATTATAATGCTTATAAAGAATTAACAGAAAACTGTTAAATTAACAGATAGGCAAATTGCATCACTAAATTTAAAATAAGGGGAACAAGTAAAACCAGTTTTGTTCATTTCTTGTTTACAATATTTTTTTTTAACTTTCTGTTAATATTAGGTAATTTATTACTTATATGAAGATATCTTATTGATCTAAGCTATCTTCAAAACAACGCATATTGTTTAATTTATAGGAAAATCACTTACTTTATGTTGGTACCTTTCTAGAGCTCTTCTTGCTTTACTTATTAAAATGGATTCATCTGTCTCCAACTGTTAAGGGAAAAAAACTTTAAGAATTATTTTATAAAAATAAACAAGAACTAAAAGTAAATTTAAAATTAAAAAAAACATGACTCAATTGAATTATAGATAAGGGACAGCGGTGCAGAGCCCCACTTTTTTTTTTCTCTAAATGATGTACCTTAGATTAAAATGAATCTCAGGGGCTAAAATGCAGATAAAATTTTACATATTTATTTTTTCTTTCACAAGAGTAAACACAGAAAAGAAAATTATGCACCAAGAATTGTTAGTTTTAATATTCATTACTATGTACTTATAAATCAAATTCTGACTGATTGACTACAAATTTACAAGAATCATTCTTTATACTTAATGAAAATGATAGGTAATTTTAGGAGGTAACAGAACATAAATTTTGATTTATAATATTGAACAGAACAATGGTTGCCCATGGATCACTTTGTACGTCCCACATGGCTTACGAGTCACAGATTGCATAAAACTTACTGAGAGCACTCTTGATTGAGTCACCTTTCAGGTAATAATAATTTTAAACCATTATGAAAATGGGTTCACACATTTAAGAAGTATGCTGCCATGTTAAGGACAAAAGTGGTATCTGCAATTAAGTTCAAACTGAGATATTTCTCTCTAGAGTTTTGCACCAGCATGTATTTGATTCAGATGATTCTTTTAAGCATTTCCTGTTCTCAAATGACCATAAAACATTGAAAAATACATCAAAACAATAACTCAATTTGTTTAAAAAGTGCACATGCGACTTTTGTGCTTTATGACACTACAGACAACACACAGATACAATGAACTTTTAGTCCTCTTCACATGTTCAGTGAAAACAATTCTTTTGGGGAACTTCTCTTTATGAAAAATACTGAATGTTTCAATAATTTTAGGGCACTATTTTTTTAATTCATAATACAGCTACCTGAGCACAAAACTTTATTTGTGAAGTTTCTTAACTCAAAAATCGGACTGAATAGCCCCATGCCAAGGCCTTTATGAAATATTTGTTTATTTGCAGACTTTTGATTAACAAAAATATTTTGAGACAACTGGTCAATTGAAAAAAAATTCTGTCGGCCCTAGCGTGGCCTGCTGGAGATCAAACACTAATTTTTGAAAAATGAGATTTCTAGAAAACTTTACATGACTTGCCTTGAATGAAACTACAAATGCTTCAGGAACCCAGTAGCGAACAAGGGGCTGAAGCAATTTAGGAACCATTCTTAAATTCAAACTAAGCTCTTCGTCAGATGAAATCTTGTGTGTAGCCTGGAGGGGAAAAACATCTGAGTAATTCAAACTGGTTATGAAAATAATACCACAATTTTTTTAAACATAGGACATAAGTGATAAAGCTTTTTTTCCTTTTTTCCAAAGAAACACATACATACCTTTTTTTTTTTAAATACTTCAGGGTTTTACTGTTTATTATGAATTTTTATTACATTAGACTTTTAAAATAGAAACAGTTCAAGTATAATGAAAATATTGTTTTTTCAATAAGAGCTCAATAACTCTCTTGTACTAAAAGAGGTGTATTCATGATATTATATATTAATGTTTTATTTTCATTTCTTGTCTGCACTGAATTAATTTTAAAACTTAATGATCGGTAATAAAACATATAACATATGCTCATTATTCATAGTCTAATTTTATTTTTATGTGAAACTCGATTTAAATTGAAAGAAGTAAGATTGTGTTAAGGGGTGCTATGGGGTAAGTGCGTTACGAACTACAGAAATACGATTTTATTTTAATTTCCCTCCACGTAAAAAGTTTTGGAATATATTACATGACATAATAGTTGCCTTTAAACGCATTTTAAACTTACCATTTCTTGGCGAGGAATGTAAAAATCTGATACAGCTGCTGCTAAATACAGTATTGCATTTCTGCCCATAGGCTTCAGTGCCTGGGAAGCCTCATATAGTATATGAAAATATGATGACAGAGTGGTAAATGGAATCTTGATTAACATTTTCTTAGCACAAAGACTTTTATATTCATTTGAGATTTCTGCTAATTTATTACACAGATCCCCATGAACTATAAAAACAATAAAAGACTTTTAATGTTGGTATCATTTATGAATGCCATAAATTATAAATTATTGCAGCAATAATGTCAATATAAAACAAGTATTTTATGCTATCATAATATTTATCTTAAGTTTCCAACAATGATTCAATGACAAGTTTTACACTTCGAACTATTTTTGACAAAGTTTCCATTCATTTATGTTGTAATTGTGGTGTACCAATGCAATGCTAATGTCTTTATATTGCAGTGCCCCAAAGTGAAATTTACAGATTATTTTAAGATTTGATTCGCACATTTTTCAAACAAACATTATTTTAAAAGTTTTGTTCACACAAAATAATTAAAATGTTTACTCATATATAAGGTGCACTGTTCCCAATGATTTTTTAATGCTAAAATTCTGCTTGAAGTTATAGTGGGATAAGATTGTTTGGTACATAACATTTATTTAAAAAATTGCAACAAATGAATTGGCTGCAAACCATGCAATTTAAAAAACAAAAACTCATTGATTACAAAAAGGAAAAGAGAGGTGATATTAAAAAAAATAATAATAGAGAGACATTTTGACTTTTGTGGGAATTTTTTTTTTTTACTCTAATAATAGCTGAGAAATCATTTTAAAATTTGCTTAGATTAAAAACATCAAACTATTCTCACGATTTTTTCCTTTTTATTTTTTTTTCTTCTGATACCTGCATCAGAGTCTGATAAATTAATAAAGTTCTTCAAAACCACATATTCATTTTTTAAAACATTGGAAAGCCTAGTCCTTTAAACTCTTTTTCAATTGTTTACATCGAAAAAAACAAGCTATAACAGACTTATGCACAGAATGCATTTTGGAAAGTGTGTGTGTGTATCAACTCTTAAACTAAAATGTTATTTATATGAAAGTAAACAAATTACATATTACAGCATATTAAAGTCTCAAAATTAAGTTAACTATTTATTGGCAAACCTGTAAGGCTCCAGTTTCCATCCTCAGCTTGTTCTGTTACAAAAGATTCCATCAGCTCTGCTACAGGAACATGCCTCACAAATGGTTCCAATGATTTACTACGATGCATAAAAATGACTGCACAACCTGCTTTCAAGAAGTATCTAAAAGTTGTTAAGGAAATATTTGACTATTGCTTTGCTGTTGACTATGTATATTTGGATGACTGAAGAGGGGGGGGTGCAGAATAAAGGGTGAAACTACAAAAAATTAATAAAACACACTTTTAAGCAGTAAGTTACTGCCCTTGAACCAGGGCTAAGACAGAACTATATGCAATATGCCAAACTGAGGAGTCCAAATTAGGATGAGACTGCGTCTCTGAATGACATAATAAAACTGAAAGTATATTGCATGTCAAACAACATATACAAAATTTGATTTTTTTACAATTTTGAACATTATTTGTCACAGCTAAATTCAAATAGAAAATATGCAACTTATACTTATAAGTTATTAATTCTTGTTCCATTATCATTCAGTACTCCTATGCAAAACACACTGCGATCCTCTCAAAACTATAAATAAAGCTAATATTTTATTCAATTCCTGCTAGTTTTGAGCATCTCACAAACCAATGTAATCTAAGGAATGAAAGAAAAGTACAGTTGAAAAAGTCTTGCAATAAAAAATTTAATGCTGAAAACAAACTAATAATCTATTGCAAGGATACTCTGCAGATGATGAACCTCTAGTTCCAGCACTAAAATTATCTACAAATCTAACAGTATTATGTTCAAGAGGCACTGTTGTCCCGCCAGACTGAAACAAAAAACATAAATTAAGAAAAGCCGACAAAACAGTAAGAAAAAATGAGCTAATCTAAATCTATACAATCATTTAAAGACTCTTTACTTTTATATATTTGTGCCTTGCAAACGTTACATTTTTCTTTTCGTTCACTTCCTTTTTCAATGAAAAAACCTATCCATTTACAGCTAAAGTAAACAATATAGAAGAATAATCTTACTATAGTAAACGTCTGCTTATCCACAGCCCTTCAAGCAATTTATTTTTACAGTGACGATTAACTGAATGTTACTAACTTTAACTAAATAACTTAAAAAATTCCTTTTAGACATAGCTATTCCTTTGTGACTAATCCCTTCCAATGACCTTACAAGGTCACAGAAACCTGATTTTTGGATCCACACTACTTTCTGATTTTCATATCTACACTACTTGCACGCAGAAACAAGCGATAGCCAATGTTTGAGAAAATTCCGTTATCCATACCTTTCTGGTGTAACCTAGCTTGGTCTGTTTCATTTAATCTGTTTGCAGGATTTGCTTGTGTATATGTTTAATGAGTGTGCAATAATGAGCCGTCCTTTTTTTAGCTTTTACATACATTTTTAACAGACTATTGTTTTATATGTGTGCAAGTGTTATTGATATTTTTTAAGCTATTGTATACACCAGTGTCATTTTTTACCTTTTTTTTTTTTTGGATAATCCACAGAGTCACCAATCTATTTACCTATTATGTGGATAATGGAGACTTGAAAGTATTTTGCTAAAGTTAATAATAATTTACTTATCTCCGCTACAAAAATATGAATACCATAACGGGTCAAATGGTTGGAAAATCCAGATAATATCTACAATCAAGGGTTTTCAACCTTTTCCAACCAATATACAGTACAGAACCTTTTATCCAGAAAACCAGCAACTTTTGCTAATTTTCCCGCCATTTATAAAAACATACATTTATTTTTGAAAAAGGAAGTTTTTTTTCTTTTTTTGAAATAACTAAATGAATATGAACAGTTTTCCATAAGTACCATATTACTTGCATATAACTGAGAATTTTTTTTTAAAAACAAACTTTAAAGTTGAAGTTGAAGGGTCATCTTGCATGGGGTACAAAATTTCTGAAATATTTTTTTTAATTAAATAGTACTCAAAAATTTAACATTTTTTTATTTTATTCCAGCTGAAAACTAAAGAAATAAATATTGTCACTCTCTAATGCAATTTTTTATTGAATGGCCCTTAATCAACGACATTTAGAGTGTAAGTGCTGATGCGAAAAGTCAGGGAAACGTAAAAACCAGATTCACTAATTTTCTGGGAAGTAGATTGTTGATATTAATTGCAAGACTGTAATAAGGCTAGAAGTACTTAAAAAGCAAATTTCTATTGATATTAATACAATGCAAAAGCATTAATAAACAATAACTACCTTCATGGCAAAAACGAAACCTTCACAAAAAAGGAAAAAACACGTTCATAGTAATGAATTTATTTCATACACTAGTAGAAAAATTGCACATTTATGTTCAAAAACTTGTTTCTTGCGCTTTCCTTAATTTTTTTACTTTTTAATGCATTATCAAAAAGTGTGGCGCTTTTTTATTTTTTTAATGTGAGAGACATATGTATTTTTTAGGTTTTTAAATCATTCTCCCACTAGTACTTTTGAATATTTCAGTATTTATAAGCATTTCGGAACAGTTTTCTTTTTATTTTAAGATGCACTACTATTTATTAAAGTAATTTTGATTGTATTAACAACTGGCAAATATCGTTTCTTGGCGATCCAAAAAACTAGGAAATTCAGATATCCCAGACAGCGATAATCCTGAACATTCCGAATTATTGGTTCTCTACTGTACTCCTGCATACCTCCCCAAATAAAAATTTTAGTGTCATCAAAATGTCTTCTATTTTAGTTAAAGTTTAGTTACATGCTGGTAATTTATATTTAAAATAAGAAATTGTTTTAGGGCTTTTATTACAAAGTGTTAATTAATCGGATGTTAAATTGAAAAAGTCAAGAGGAAATAGTGAAAATGTCAGGCTTTTCTTTTTTTTAAGTTCATCAATGATTGGCTTTAGCTGGTTAGATACATTTGTTTTATTGTATAACTTTGTTTTTAATTTTCAATAATACCTAGGAAAACTTTAGGTAAAAAGTTTTGTTAATTGAAAAACTAAAAATAAGGTGTTATATAATTATTTAAAGAATAAATAAAAAAGAACGAACATAAGGAAATTCAAAAAATAAAAATTATATAACTTGTTGAATTTAGGAAAGGTAATTAGTAAAAGGAACTAAAAAATCATACCGTGACTAACACCACACGGGTATTGTTTCCAGCATGGTGATTGCAAAATTCAGTCAACTGGGCTTTGATCTTCGGTAAATCTGATGGTGGCGGATTATCTTCATAATATTGTTTCCAAGAAGATTCACTCATTTTCGTTTTAGAACTAACCTAATGCTTCATATGAAGAAATGATTTATCTAGAGTGAAGAAATTAAAGTTTACAGCACACATAAAAATTTTCAGAGTATAGTACATTTTACTGCACACAATAATTATTTCAAAGCTTTTACAGTAGCATGACACTGAAAAGATTAAAAATCGCAACACACTCCAGACTATCTGTGGAATCGAGTGGCACTCAAGAGCGCCCTGATGGGAGGTCACTGTGACCTCCCAATAATTTCCGTATCCGGCACATATTGCTGACGATTCGGCAATTTGAAGACAATATTACAACATTGAGATTATTTGTTCTTCTTAGTTTTTAGAATTGTTTTTTTAAAGATGCCTAATGTTTTTTCTCACTAAATTTTTATGCATGTACGCCAGGTGTGCATGCTTGTATTTTATCATTCAGTAAAATTGGAACTTCATTCGAAAAATTGATAATTTTTCCCCTCCCAAAAATTTTAGTTTGGGGCGTCCCTGGTGGCACTGGTCAAGGGCGGATCCAGCTTCTGGCTAAGGAGGGGGTCATTTTCGGAAAGGGGGGGTCAAAGTGCAATTTTTGGGTAAAAATGGGGGGTTTTGACTATTTTTTCGTAATATAAGTACCAAAAATGCAATTATATTTTGTCGGTTTGCTATATTTTGTCGGTTAAGGGGGGGGTCATGACCCCCATGACCCCCCCTCTGGATCCGCGCCTGGCACTGGTACAACGAATAATGAACCCGCGTATAAGATAAAAAAATTCTTTGCTTAAAATCAACAGTACTGTTCCATAAAATGTGATACAAACTGAAAATAAATGCCGTATGTACGGTAAAAATTAATTGCAATTCCTATACCAAAGTACATAAAAACAATTCAGAAAAAGTTGATTTATGCTAGCACCCAGGTAAGCTAATTTATTTCTTAAATTACACCTCAATCTTCAGTATAAACGTAAAACAAAAGTAGGATTCCTCATTATTTTTCCTCAACCTGATTTATTTTTAGAATAACTTTGTACTTAATATTTATACAAGCAGTTTAAAAGCACAATGAATGGCGAAAAACATTTTTTCCTTATTTTCTCAACATTTATAAGTTTGATGAAAGAGTTACAAAAATGATAAGGTTGAGCTTTAGCATTTCAAACGTTACTAAGAGTTCACTGAAAACAAATCATTGGTAGTTAAAATACAATATCAAAATGTATGTGCAAAATTTAACCTTAAATGACGTACATCAAAAGAATAGGAAAATGTTATGATTTTCTTTTTGAAGTTACCTCTTAGTTAAATTATCGTTGCAGAGTTAAAATAAATAATGTTTATCAATGATAAGTTACAAGCAAAGTTTATCAATATGCATTTTAATTTTCTCATTTAAGTATATTTTTTTTCAAATGATGTACTTTCTAAAAGAAGCGGAAAATAAATCAATCAGAAAAATTAAATGCATCAAAGTTATTGTACGCAATCACCAGTCTCATTTTTAAAAAAAATCAATTTCAATTCAAACAATACGATTTCAATCATTGATTTCGATAAATAAATAAAATTTGCTGACCTTTTGTTAAACTACAAATTGCGAAATTTCAAGAATACAAATCAAAATCGTTTTTAATAGTTCTTATAAATA
Source organism: Uloborus plumipes (assembly GCA_038373865.1). NCBI lineage: Eukaryota > Metazoa > Arthropoda > Arachnida > Araneae > Uloboridae > Uloborus > Uloborus plumipes. Next base: position 23,230 of record JAXGGA010014039.1, read on the forward strand.
ATAAATTGAACTCATATACACTCAACTTATACGAACCAAATAAACACTTCGAAGTACAAAGATTGAAAATTATTTTTAAACTTAACAGATTTAATAACACAAATTGTTGAAAAAGAAAAGAAATGTAAGAGGATCTTAAGAAAACTTTGAAAGACATCATATTGATTGAATAAAAGGTATTTGAAGGCAAGCGTACTTGATCGATGACAGGTCCCTTCTACATCCTCGTTCACACAGCGCAAATTTTTTTCTCAAAATCACAGCAGACAATAGCACATCAGACATAACATAAGACACAACATCAGAACAAACATCAATCACACAAGCAACTAAAACACACAGCAAAAAACAAAAAAAAACAACTAGACAACAATCAAACAGACAAAAAAGAAACACAAACATAAAAAATCACAACAAAAAAAGAAACACACACAATAAGATCAAAACAACAAAAAACAAAGATCATACGCAACAAACACAACAAGATACAAAGCCACAAGACACAAAAGAACAACACAAATATCCCCACACAAAAATACAATACAAAAATCAACAAATCAAAACAAACACAAGACTCATCGAAATCTCCAAAAACTACAACAGGAAAAAACACTCACAAAAATTGCTCATCAACAAAACCCAAATGACAAAATCAACACAAGAACAACACACAAATCAAACTCCATACCAACTCAACAGAACAAAAAAATACCAGACAATACACGAAGCAACAGAGAAACAACAAAGCAAACAAAACACCAGAACACGAAACAAATCACAAAATTCAACGTAACAATCATCAAACACATCAAGACCACACACATCCAAATCGGATACACAACAAAAACAATCGAAAGACATTCTACATCAACATAACAACTCTAGAAACAAAGACAACAAAAAAAACACACAAAAACAAAATCAAAATACAAACAATACAAGAACAAACAAGATACATCAAAGCAATCAAGCACAAATCAAGATCACATCACATTACAACACAACCTAAGCACAATCATTTCTCAACATGTCACAAAGACAAACACAGACACACAACGAACAGACTCACAAAAAAACTCATACAACAAGAAAAATCTCATCAACTCAAGAACACACATAATCCACAAATCACAATCTCAATTAAACACAATCAACAATACAAACAACAAACACGCATACATCACACAAAAATCATCAGCACAAAATCAAATCACAAACACAAATCTCATCAAAAACAACAAACGACCCTCATATAACAAAAATTAACATACGACACATCAAGCAACAAATCACACTCAATACACATAAATCAAAGCATGGAAAAAAACCCATCCACAAACCAAAAGAACATCAAACAAGAACAACAACAACAAAACATAAGCCAAAAGAAAACAGAAGCAAATCAAAACACAAAAAAATCTAAACACAAATCAAAAATAAATCAAAAACAAAGACAACACATATAAACATTCCACAATAACAAACAACATACAACACATCAAACAGCCATCAACTAATCAAAAAACACAATCAAAAACAAAACAACAAACATAAAAAACTCAAGCATACAACATCGACAAACGACAAAACAATCAAAAAAAGCAAAACAACAACTATCCTCAAAAGAAAAACAACAACAAAAAAAAACACATAACAAGATCACACGCAAAAAACAAACAGACAGACAGCATCAAAAAATAACACACAAATCATTCAAAAACACAATAACACACAAGAAAATCAAAAGCACAAAAAAACATCAAAGACACATCAACACAAAAAATCACAAGAACAATACACAGAAACACGCACAAAATCACAAAAACTACATCAGTCACAATACATTCAGAACGAAAACAAACAACAATAGCAAAAACGAAGCAAGCAAAAACAAGAAACAATCAAAGAAAAAAAAAAATGGACAAGAAATCACACACATAAAAATAAACGACTCAAAATCAAGACAGCACAGACAAAACAAGTCGTCAGATCACTAAAAAAAATCACAGCAAATAAACAAACAAGTCAAGAAGCAAAGCAAGACAAAAACAACAAAAGACAATACACTACACAAAAACATATCAAAAAACACAACAAAACAAAGAGTCAAAACAAACTCACAAAAGCTCAATAACAACAAAACACTCAACAGCATAAACAACAATAAGAAAACAACTATAAAATACAGCAAAACTCCAAGAAAAACACAAGGCAACGACAGAAAAACAAATCAATCAAACAAATCCAACAAACACAATCCAACACACACAACACAAAAAAAAAATACAAACAGAAACAACATCACTAAAATTACAAAGAACAAAAATAAACGACAAACAAAGACACAAAACAACATTCAAGCATAAAACACATAAACATCAAAAGATAGAAGCAAAAGTTCAACATCATAAAGCAAAAGCAAACAAAACCACAACTAAGCACGCAAACAGAGCCAAATAAAAACAAACAAAACACAATGCACATCAAGACAAAAACCAAGAAGCTCACAACACAAAACAAATAACAAAAACACATCAACACATCTAAGAAATAAATCACAATGCAACAAAAAACAACTAGCAAAGGCAACAGATCATCAAATCACACACAATCTCAAAAAGAATCACATCACTAGCAAAATAACATAACAACAAAAATAAGAAACACAAACTAGAAATCACAAATGACACAAACAAATCAAAAAATGCACATCTAAAAAAGCAAAAGGCCAATGAACAACCAACAACAAAACACAAAACAAAGAAAGAAAAACTCAATACAAACAATAACAGATAATCAAAAAATCGATCAAAAAAACAACAAATCAAGAAAAACACAAACCAGAATCAACAAACAAAGAAACACAACAGGCAAACAAAAACAAACACATCAACCAACATCTACGAAAACAAGACAACAATAGTAGACACAAACTCACAAGCATATCACATACAGAATCGAAGTATAATCGACAAAACATCAAACCACAGATCGACAAGACAGTCAACAAAGAAAAGAAAACAAACAAAAAATAGACAATCACCAGAAACAACAAAACTGATCAGCAGTAAAAAAAGCCACAACAATCATCGACAAAAACAAACACGACACAACAGCAAAAGTCGAAAAAAGAAAATCACAAAAACGATGCAAAACTAATCAGCAAAACACAACGAACTTAACCAAAAGAAACCACAAAACAGAATAACAACAAAACATACAAAAGAACTCAAATCATGCATAACAAACAACATCCAAAAAGACAGCACAAACAAACAAAGATTACAACGAAACAAGACAACATCCAAAACACAAACAACAATTTCACAATACCATAAAAACAATAGAACAGAACCAAGAGAAGGTCAAAACAACAAAAAAACATATAATAGAAAAACACAACCACAGACACAATCAGAGCAAGCATAAATACAGTCAAAACAATATCACTAACACACGCAACATTAAAAAAACAAACAACAAAATAATCAAACAACAAAATCAAAGATCATCAAAAATAAACAACAAACAACAATCAAACAAAAACCAAATCACAAGACACAAACATCATCAAACATCAAAAGACAAGGTATCAGAAAAAATCAAGTCAACACACAACAAATTAAAAGCCACAACCACACATCACAAATCAAACAACTACAAAAGACAACAACAAAACAAAAAGAACCATAAAAACAAAAACAACTCATAACAATCACAACACATAACATTTCTCCAATATCAAAACAAAAAGACTATCACACAGGAAAGACCAAACACATCAAACCAAAACATAAACAAACAACAACAACAATATCTCAAATCAACAACAAAACACATCATACAGATAACACACAGGAATTCTCAAAAATAAATTCACATACATAACACAATCACTAAAACAACATCAAATCAAATATAAACAAAACACCATCAAAATAAACCAAAATTCTGCACAGCACAAGTCACATCGAAGCATAAAGTCAAAAAAACTCAACAAGAACATAAAATCACAAATCAAAGTCACAGAAGACCAATAGAACAATTCACAACCAAAACACTAAAGAACAGATAAAAATCACTAACACAACAAGCAAATACAAACAAACAATAACAAATCAAAAACTTCAAAACAAACAAACAAGAAAATCAACAACAGATAACAGCCCAATCAGACACTCAGCACAAAACAATAACACATGACTAAAATCGACCAAGAACAACAATCAAAAATTCAAACAAAATCAGAAAAAATAAACAACAATCATCAGATAACCATACAAAAAACACAACACAACACATCAAAATCAAAGTACAATAGCCAAAAACAATCAACATTTTTTTTTTTTTTTCATTTTTTTCTCAAATCACACAAGAAAAAGCAAAGACCAACGAACAAAACAACATCAAAAATAACAAGAAGAACAACAAACACATACAAACAACAAAATCAAGACACAAACACACAAAAAGACAACACACTCATTAAAGACACAGAAACACGACATTTTCACAAAAAAACACAAATCAGATACAAACACAAAAACAGCATAACAAAAACATATCACCCAGGCACAAACACGACAATCAGAACAAAGAGCAAGCACACACAAACAGCACATCATACACCAAAACTACAAAATAACAAAACACAAATGACAAACACAAGACATAACAAAAATCAATCAAAACCAAACAAACACATTCACATCAAAACACAGAACACCCAAGAGCATGGTGAAAACACACACACAAAGACAACAAAAGCACAAAACAGACATATCACCAGCAAAAACAAAGTCAAGAAGAGACAATGAAAAAAAAAAACACAAAAAACTCAAATCAAAAAGCAAGAAAACATAACAAATTCTCAGACCATCAATCAACAAACATCACAGACCAACGAAAAAAGCATAAACAAAAAATCAAACAACCCAAATAAAAACAAAACATAACAACAATAGAAAACTCAAAAATAAAATTCAAAGGAAAACCAACACACAAAACAAAATAACAATACAAAAAAAGCAAAAACTCACACAACCAGTAAACACAACAAACATCAGAAACACAAAATATACATCTCAAAATAATAAAACAACAAAATACAAAAACATCTCAACAACAATACAACATACAAAAACACAAAATTCAAACATCCAACATCTCAACAAACATACAACAAAAAACCAAGCAAACATGCATCAAAACAAAAGATAAAACGGCATAATGCAGCAACAACAAAACATCAAAACATAGCATACAACAAACACACGAAAAACATCATGGAATACAAAACAGAAAAAAAAAGAAACACACAATCATGCAATCAAAAAGAAACATCACATGGGTGGCCAGCTTGCCTATCACCAAGAGTAAGTTTATGTATTGACAAAAGAACCGTGATCAACTTTCGAGCTCTTGCATTAGACGGTGAGATGAGTTATAAAAATAAAGTATTAAAAATAAATAATTTTCTTTCATACTTAGTTAATCTAAATGAAAACGAACTCTAAATATGCAAGTTACTTGCTGACCTTAACGAAGTATTCGCGCTTGACACTAGCAATTCAAAAGCTTGATTTTTTATAAAACTAATTTTTTCTAAAAACAAGCACAGAGAGAATCGTTATTTTTGGCAGATTTAAAGGAAATTTAAATGACGGTTTGCTTTAGTAGTTTCATGAAGTATATATAAAAATTAAAAAAAAACCTTTAAGAAGAACTATTCATGCTTAATTACCATGCATAAATAAACATGTTCTTTTTCAGCTTTAATGCAACAATACAACTGTAAATACTTCTTGAGGCTTTCACGGCCGGCGTCAATATGAAGAGGTATTTCCGGGCTTATAGGCCATGGTAGATGAGAAACATAAATATCAAACGTTTCGTCGGACACTGCGGTCAACATCATCAGTGAGTACTTTTGGTGAGACTGATGCACTAGCTTCGGCCGCTCTAGAGCGTTTGATATTTATGTTTCTCATCGACCACGGCCTATAAGTCCGGAAATACCTCTTCATAATGCAACTGTAGTTTAAAATCCTACAATGAGTTTAGACGAAAAATGGGGAAGATGCATGATTTTCAAACTCACTTGCAAATGAAAGACCATGAAAAACTGTGCAGAAACATACCAATAACACCTCCATTAAGCCAGTTTAAACATATTTAAAACGAGTTTTAAAAGCGATTAGGCCACACCTCCCGAAAAACGAAAGTAGCCGCTCCATGAGTTTGTGACGTCACAGAATACTACTTTTTTCCCTGCGTTCCTTCTGCTAGCGTTTGCTCTGCTGTACAGTGCGGAACTTCACTTCACACTAGCAGATATTGAGAAGATGGATCACGGAATCAATGTATTCCAAATACTAGTTTTAAAGCACAGGTTTTACATACTGCCAAGTTATTAAGCCTTTACAAGTCGCAAATCTTCACGGTTTATTTATTTATTTTTTTAAATTTTATGTTTTTTTAGCTATAAAAGAATACTTATATGAAGAACATTTAGCTGGTAAAAACATGGGCTTAGATTCTTTGAGACACATGTCAGTCATGTTAACTGGGGGGTTGGAAAAGAAGAATGCAATTTTTGTTACTCAACGACAAATATTGATAGCTAATACATTTTTTCGAGACATAAGAACTTGATTTTTGCATAGCGCGTGTTTTTACAAGAATATCAAAATGTGTTTCAAAATGCAATGCAATTCGGATGTTCTTGAGGATTGTTTGTGATTTATTTCATCAGAAATTTATTTAGAATTTGTTTTATTTAAAGCACATTTTAATTTAGATGATGACTTTTTAGAATGTTATTTATAAATCTAAACTTCTATTTATAGATTAATATTTTTTTATTTGTTACTCTGTAGAAAATAATCTGAATTCAATGAACAAATAATAATAAAACAATCTACGTTTTAACAATTCATCAAAAATTTAAGAGTTTTTTTCTTTTTTTTTTTTTGAGCAATCGCGATTGCTATTTGGTTTAACTCAATCGAAGCTGGTATTAACTCCTCAAACCAATTAAATAGCACACGGGTACAACACTCCTCCTTCCTTTATTCGATAAATGAATTAAAATTTCAAATAGCGGGAACATTTTTAAAGAAAGATTTTTTTTCACACACTCTTGGATACATTTTGAATGTCACCCGGTGTAATCCCCTTTTCATTAATAATAATGATCCTGCATTGGATGAATTCTATATAATTTAAAACAATGGGGATATTTTTCAAGACATTCAACATGTACATTTTCCATAAGTTGTGAGATACATTTTTGGTTGGTTTTATTCAAACAACGCATGGGTGTTTCTTGGTGCCCCCCCCCCCCCAACGGTATCGGTGCTCTGCGTTTCATAAATTCTATATAAAATAAATTTTAATGAAATTTTTAAGAAAGCAAATTTTTTAATTTTATGAAGTTTCATAAACTCTTCAACACATTTTTGGTGTCACGCCCTGAAGGGTGCCCCCCCCCCAGCAACCCCCCATCCAACCCCATTTAAAAATATTTTTAAACTGTTTTTTGTTTCTGAATTATTTATCGGTTTAAACACTCCTGTTTTTGCGAAAATAAAAGCTTTTGACTCATCTTACGACTCAAATTGTTTTCATTTCTACTGATATGAAATCGCGGTGTTTTTCTGAAAATGGATACAGCGTACAGCTAGCCAACTTTGAACAATTATCGACCTGCCTTTTAATGAATTTTTCTTCCATCATTTTAAATGAAAAGTCATTTTATTCTTTAAAAAATAATAATAATAAATATGAAGATATAGAAAAAAAAAAAAAAAAACCCGCATCAATCATTGGTTTTACTACATTTCAGAAGTTAGATGACTGAATAAAACTAAACATGCTTCGAAAATTCACAACAAAACCCCCCGAAAAATGCAGCTGAAGTTGAAAACATTTTAAATATTTCAGTGGTAAACACTTGGACATTTTTACTGAGAATTAACGCACGTACTTTTTTAGGTTTCCGATTTGAAAAATGTTGGTGTTTTTCAGTGATCAGAACTCTCCAGAAATCTAATTGCAAGAAAATGATTGAAAGAATGAGAAAAGGATTGGAATGTAGTCAAAGAACACAAACCTGTTCTGTTCTTGATCTACCAGCTTTACTACGCTCCTTTTCTTTTGTGAAGCAGTGTCCCTTCCGTTTATCCCCCTCCCCCCCCCATTTCCCTTTTAAGGTGAACAATGACTATAAACCACTAAACTGATAAGAAGACACAGCTGCGTAAAAATTGGCTCAAATTTCATAAACGAGCTAAAACATTAAAAATTGCCCTGAAAAGTTAATAAAAAACTTTTCAACGTTTAAAGAGCTGTAAAACTCTTTGTATAATGAACTAAGACGAAGAAAACGCCAAAAAAATGAACTACCATCCGGGCTCCGAATATAACGATAATACAAAACAGCGTGTTAAAAACGCATTGACTGTCTCATCAAAGGCAGCGATACTGGGAGAATCGTATTCTGTGACGTGGACCAATGGCAGAGCGTTTTTCGTCACGTGATATTGTTCACAAAAATCTCCCTTTTTAATTGCTTCTCACGCTCGAGTTAATGATGTTTTGGAATTTTAATGTTGATTTTCGGCATCAGCATCATCGATTCTATGAAATAACAGCAATCTGAATGTTATTCGTTCAAACGCACGGTAAAAAATAGATGTTTTTACATTGTAATACTTTACAGTAATTTACTTTATAGTAGTTAACTTTACAGTAATTTTACTGTAATAATCTGTAAAATTGCCGGTTTCAGTTTATTACAGTGCATTTTATAGTTTTAAACTGGAATCTTTGCTACCAATATTATACTGTTGTTTTTACAGTATAATACAGCTAATTTTATCGTAAAACTGCTATTTTTACAGTTATAAACTGTAAAATTGCTAGTTTTACAGTAATAAACTGTATTACAGTATTTAGAGTAAACTGTATTTACAGTAATGAATTTTAAGTTAAAATTGCTAATTTTACAGGGAAGAACTGTAAAAATGCTAGTTTTACGGTAATGACTATAATATAGTTTGTTTTACAGTTTATTACTGTGCTTTTACTGTTTTAGACTGGAACCTCTGCTACCATTATTATATTGTAAAAATAACAGATTTTTTCTACTGTGTAGTGTGCAATAAAAAAAACTTAAAAAACAGTTTTTTGATATAAAAAACAACTTTAAATTAGTGAGTCCACTTTCCGTCAATGGGCGGCACGATAAGCTTTAAAATGAAGGGTAGATCATGAAATTTGATAAAGAAATAAGTAATAGCGTGGTCACTGAAAACAGGCTAGATGCATAATATGTAAGATACTGATGCATAATTCTTAACATGCATATGTATACTAAACACTATAATATATTTCTATGAGAAGTTCATAATAAAAAATCACATTGAGAAATAAAAACTTGCTGTAAGCGATATAGTGACGTAAATAATGTGTTCATTCTTTGCGAGTATTTGATTAGAAAACGATTTTTTGTTTATTTGTTTTAGAAAACAAATAAATAAAAAATAAAATAAAATAAGTAATAAAAATATCTAGTAAGTAAGAATGTAACGAAGTTATTACGCAGTCAGATAATCATTCAATAACTTATGCAAATCGACTACAAATCGCTGTGTTATTGTTTAGATGATAGAGAACAACCTGTACATAAAACCATTCTATTTAACATTCACTTTTACAACAAAACGCTGAAAATAAGTTATGATGCATAGACCAAATGTTGAAGAAGTTACAGCTTCCTTCTGGTATAAATCAAAAGTGATCTTTGTGTGATGTATATAAAGAGTACAGTCGTGCCCTTAAGATAAAAAATGGACATTCTTTATGTGCTATTGATTTTTGCGACAAATTCAGCGGACTGCGGATGACAATGGACATTTATCAAAATGACTTTTGCACTCTTCTCGAAACAAGTTCTTTTCCTGTTGTCTTTGGGAAGTGACTTGAGGAAAGTAAATGTTCTAACTGGACTGGAGATATGAAAATAAAATACATATAATGCTG
>JAXGGA010014040.1:0-33268 GCA_038373865.1 Uloborus plumipes
CAAGACGGTGGATCTTTGATCGGCTGGGATCGAACCCGGGTCCCTCCGGACACGAGTCCAATGCCTTACCGATGGGGCCACCACGGCCCCATGCTGAACTTGACAACTGAATTTGGGTGTCACAAATGATTTCTCACTTTCCTTTCTGCTTAATAAGGGATTAAGATGATTTTTAGTAGCATAATAGGGCTGTAAATATGCTTAAAAATAAAGGTATGTTTGCTTTTCACTGAAATTTAGGTTAGGAAAATGACTAGAACTTTTTTCCAAAAATTTTGATACTGAAATGTGTATATTATGCAACAGCAACAAGAAAACGAAAAAAACCACTAATTTTATTCTTGGCAATAATAGAACACACCTTCAGGCTCATTTTGAATGCTTCCATTATTGAATAGGACCTCCGCCTTTTCGTGAAATGCCACTTAAGTAACCTCATGTTTTGCACAAGAAAAAAAAATGCTTGTCGTAGTTTAATCAAATTTTATTCAAACAAAATTATATTATATAAATTTCAAGTATTTTTTTATTAAACCCTCATACTTTCAGCAACATATCTGAGAATTTTTGGAAATATTGAAAGATTTTTGCACCCGTCACAATTTACTGAAGAGATACGTATACATGCAGATTAGGCTTAGCGGTTGACAGTAAATGCGATTTTTTGAAAAGTTTGACGGCCTGTAAAACAAAAACCAGATCACATATGGGCAAAAGAATTCATATGGTCACTTACCATCATAAAAATATTAAATACTCCAAGTTTTGTCGAAATCCGAGGACATGGGTTACAAAATCCCGTTTCCCTGGGTGATTTGACTTGGATTGACCCCTGTGTAAGCACTAAACTATATTATTAAAGTTTAAAAAGAAATGATTCAGCAAGAAATTCTTGTCGGAAACCTGCCGCAAATACACAGTTACAAAAACAAAAGAGACTGCAAAAATTTTTCAATAATTAAAACCTTTTCACTTGATTTTTACAACAGCAGTTGACATGTCAAATCCGAAAAACGCCGGAGCACGAGAGAATTTGTTTTGAAAACGAAGTGTCTATTGCGACGTTAAGAACTGAAAAGTTTCAATTGTATTAACACCTAATGAGCCGGTGTAGTAGTGCATCACTAGTAAGGATATTTCACATCCCAAACGGTATAGAACATAGACCACCTCCCGATGACATTCGATTTCTGATGACGTATTTCCTGTTAGCCTGAAGGCGTGGTCTAAACACGTGATTCTATTTGATAGCTCTAATATACCTATACGCATTTTTTCTATCTGGAATGATGAGCCACTTGTGTAATAGCCACACTTCATACTGAAACATAAACAAGCCATGGACTACATGCATTATGGCGTTAAGATTTTTATTTCTGCAAACAGTGTTTAATAGATTGTTTCCAAAATGACCTCCGAACTAAAATATAATTCGGCTTTTGATTTTCAGTCTGCTTTTGAATATAGTTCAACTATTCCAAATAAGAATAAATTCAATAAAAGGTTGTATGAATCTGCGTTTTCTTATCGTTCAGTGTATATGCCTTCTGACTTAGAAAAAGGTAAACATTTGATTTTCAAAGCTGATGTAATGCTAAAGAGTCTTTTTTTTTTTTTCAACTTTTATTTATCAAACTTTTCTAACGAGTCATATGACATGCTCTCAGTGTTCAGCGAGTCCCGAAAAGTTCAAAATGACGTACAACTCATTAAAAGCAATATCTGTCTAGTTATGCGCTTTCTATTTCTCCCTAACTTTCCTCTCATCAGTAGCATGAATTGTGGAAATTTTTTGTATCATGAATTTCTTGTATCAGTCTTTCCGCATGTTGTTTCGGACTGATCTGAATATATTTTAGTGAAGTGGAAACCCTATCATTCATCACCAAGTACATTTTTCTCTTCCGTTTAGAAAAAGTTGAGTTACTCTAATATCAATAGAGTACATAGTTGTAAGCCAGTGATTTTTAGATGAACTTGTGTAAAGAAGAATCTATTAATAGTTCTTTTTTTTTTCTTTAACATTCTAGATTTCGAGATGAGCTCTGAAATTCCACAAGATTTCCTGGTTTTTTAGTTGAATTAAGAGATAATAGATCCTATTTCCTTTCTTTGAAATAACAAAAAATAATGCATTTGTAATGTAACTAGTTCTTAAAAATCACTTGTTTGTAGTGAGAGACAACACAAAATTTTCACAACTTTAACAACCAACCTCTTAGCTTTCAAACAAATCCTTTCAAAATATTCAAGATTCTGTGTACATTTTTGGAAATACCTATTTAAATATGTACAAGGGGCTTACACATTCTATCTTGGAGCCCTGTCATATCTGTTACAAAAATTCATTTCACTTTGAACAAGCTATATATGCATCCAACTCCTCAGATTGCATTTCCTCTCATTTTCCTAAAAATATGAAATTTGTTACCACCTTAAAAGAAGTTTGTCTCAGATTTCAATTTTATGTTAACATATGTAGCATAAAAAATAACTTTTTAATGATGTTGTGAAAAAGCTATCGAAAACTTTTTACTATGAAATGAGTAAAAAATAAGACAATGTTTTTTACAGTACAAATAAAAACATTTAAGACTTTTAAACTCTTCAAACAGCATTTTTGAGGCTATCAAATACACGCCTCATCATTACTGCATTAAAAAAAAAAAAAAAAAAATGGTTCGCAAGTCAGAAACAATGGTTCCGTGAACCTTGGTGCAGAATTGTGTAACCATTTTTTCATTCACTATATTGAAGAGCCTTGTCTTTGAGAGCTTTGAAACAGTTGTTTGCTGAGTTTTTAATTATTTTTTAAATGTTCTTATTCATAGTGTCATACATTTTGTCTTATTTTTTACTCATTTTTAAAGATCTAATTAAAAAAATTTCTTTATTTTCTTGTAAAGTTTGGTAACTCAAAAGTTATTATGTAATTAAATTAATGATGTTTATGCAGATGATATCCACAGAGAGTCCCAGTTTCTTACCCTCGTGCGGAGTGTAATAACTGCTGTGTTATACTTCTTCATAATTTCACTTTTTCCTCTTTCTCTTTGGATATGTGTCAAAGTAAGTTATACTCATATGTGAAGGACAGCTAAAATGTTCTTTTTATACAATATAGTTTTAATTTTCTTATTAAACTCTTAAATTTCATTTTTAGAAAGTTCATGCATTGGAACGATTAGTGTTAATAAGACTTGGTCGTTTGCAGCCCATACGAGGCCCAGGTAGTATAAATATAATATGAATTCACTTAACTCATGAAAAAAATGTTATACTATGTACTAGCCGTTTTAACGTATCTGTGTGAGAATGTTTGTTGAATTTGAAGCACTAGTGATCTCATCTGTCTTCTTTTAAAAATAGGATTGTAGTTTTGGCTGGATGAAAAGAATTTTAACCAGGGTTGGTAAAAAAGCAGGTTTTTTTGAAAAACAAAAATTAAGTTTAAACTTGGTTTTTTGGTTTATACAGGGTTTTTTGGTTTAAACTTTATATGTAAGAAAAAAAATTTTATTTTCAGCAAATCATGAAGACTTTATTAATTAATTGTTAATAACTGTTAAATATTCAAATTGGTTCCTAATTGCTTGATGATTAATTACGAAATTAAGAGTGAAAACATATTCAATCTCTTAATATGTGGAGGAAAATATTGCTTAAAAATCTTCAACTCTTAAAAAATTACTGTGCGGAAATAGACCTTGGTGTAAATAAATAATCAAAGGAATTATTTACAATGAAAGGCAAGATGATTAATTATGTATTTCCAAGGACAACATCATGTAAATTGATTTCCTCTTAATAAGTGCTTTCTAAGGTGAATAAATAAAGCACAATTGTAAAGTCATGTATTCTGCTGAAACATGCAAAGTATTTAAACATACCTAAAATTGAATCATAAGTTTGATGTACATTACATTAAGAATTAAAATATCAATGCATATTTTGTTCGAAGATAAAAGAAAAAAAGTTACAAATGATTACCTAATGTAATAGTGTTATACAAACTACACTTATACAAAAATGTAGAATAGATTTTAAGAAAATCCTTGTTTTTCCTGTAATGGACATTATTACTCCTGATTTAATGCATTTAGGAATATTTTCTTTTATGGATGTGTATGTAAAAAAACAATTTTAACTGAAAGCCTTAAATAAAAAGCCAAGCTCTGAAGTCTTTTCCAATCCTAATGTATTCCTAATTTTTGACTTTACAAATTAATAAGGACAATATTCTTTCTGCACATTTTAATAATAAGAACTTTGTCATATAAATTAAATTTTTCTTGATTCTTCCACAATTCATAAGGAACTTCTTCTATTATATCAGGATGAAAAAAGTTCTTTCAAAGGTAAAAATTTAGCATTAACTTTTATTATACGAGCAGAGAATTCCACAGTTTCTGCTTTCAAAATTCGAGGCATCTTTTTTTTCTTGTTTGACTATATCGTAGATAAAGTACATATAACATAGAGTGTGTAGGTATTAAAGTCATTTTATGTGTACAACGCAAATGCTATTGGACATCTTCAGTTTTTTTTTCTTTTGTCATTTAAATATTCTCCAGAGTTTACATTTTTATACACCATAGACTTCAGCAATAATACATCATTATTTCTATAAATATTATGTAATCAAGCAAATTAGGTACTAAAATGAAGTTTTGGCGGACATATGCTTTTTGGGTTACTTTGAAGTGTAAGACTTAGTTATTCATGTACCTAATACAAAAGTTGCATTGATTAGAAATTAAAAAATACAGATAACGTTGTACACAGAGTTTATTTAAGTTATGATTTTAATTTCTTCCTTACAGGATATACCATTGTTTTACCACTTGCAGATGTATGGAAAAAAGTTGACCTTCGACCGCAGGTGTTTACTGTCTCAACATTGCAGGTAATACTGTTAACATTATCTGCAGTTTTTACAATGAAATAAATAGTTGCCTTATTTTTAAAAAAAAGGATACAGTGGATCCCGCTTCAATTCATCAAAAGTGTTGTAAGGTATATTTGTTGTACTTGAAAAAAAAAAATTATGAAGATTCTTTCTGGCAATCATTACGTTTTCTTAGTGCAATAATTGTGAAATTGTATTTGCGAGAGTCGTATTGTACTTTAAAAATTTATATCATATGATATTAATTTTTTTTTCTTTTCGAATGTTTGTAACAGCTTTTAACTTCTGATGGTGGCATTACTGAAGCTAAAGCTGATGTGGAATATCATGTTGTAAATGCTATTAGTTATTTCACAAAAATTCAAGGAGGTGAAAATACTTTGGAAAATATATCCCAGTATTGTTTGAAAAATATGCTTTGTGAAAAAGATCAAGAAGATATTTTATCAAAAAGGGAGATAATTGGTAGAGATTTAAAGGTATTTTTAAAATTACTCTTACATATTGAAAGTAGTTTCAAACATTAAAATTTGTTTATATGGAGATTTATTTCTTGTACATGCACATTTATAATGAAATTCAGTTAATAAGAATATGAATGTATAATTGTATATATATCTAAGCAAAACTGCTTACAATTTTCAGAATGAAAGTTCATAGAAAATAGTAGCAAACTAATTTATTTCTGTTTAAGATATACATCATAGATTAACAACTAATGTTTCAAATAATAATAAAATAATAACAATATTAAAACTAAGTTTATTTATATTTTTCAATTCAACGAAAGGTACCAAAATTGTAAAGACTAGATGAATTTATTATTTTTATGGTAATTTCTTTTTTCCCTTTTATCTGTATTTTTATAACAAAATATGGAGTCAGAACAAATAAGCCCATGGATGCCATTTATAAAAACGTTTTATAAGAGCATTTTACAAGAGAGCAGAATGATGAGCAAAAAGGTAGCCATTTTGTTGTGTGCATTAAGACAAGCCTCTATTTTGTAGATTAGAATATCTTACTTAATTCTATCAGGGGAAGGGAAGAAGTAACATATTTTATTCTTATTGCTTCTCTCTAATGCAGTGGTGTCCAAACTTTTTTGTCCATGGAATTCTTAGTGCTTAGCAATTGTGAAGCATAATTAATCCATTCTTGTTAATGACTAAACAACAAAATGTTACTGGTCTGGAAGTCAAATGCTAATTATTCACTGTCATAATTACTTTCTTCTATATAAAAAAACTTGAGGAGACTTTTTTCGGAAAACGCTTTGAGAATTGCTGCTCTGTATCAGCACTAAAAGAAGTTGGTAAAAGATTATAAGGTCGTGTTATAATGGGATTGTTGTGAATTTTACTTTTGAAACTATAGTTGCTTAGATATTTAATGAAATAACATAAGAATGAAAGAAAAAGAAACACTCTTGATTTGGTTACAAATAGTCTTTTGTAGTAAATAGTCTTATGTGGGGTACCTTTAAGTTTTATTTGCACTGAAAAAGGAGTTCATTGTCACTTCAAAACAGATAACTGCCTAATTCAAACTGCTAAGATGTATAGTGCACCCTATTTTATTTATTATTTTGAATAAATTATTTTGCTCTTGGGCTGCTATCCCATATTTTTTTCAGAAAAGGGTGGGCAGTTTTATTTTGGTGATGGGAAAAAGAAAAATCTTCACTACGTTGAATTTTTTTTTAAAAATAAGTTATTAATTGCTATTGCTAATTGTATGTTAATGTCATAAGTAATATTTTTAATATTTTTTTCTGTATTCATGCATAAAGGATAGTTTTTATTAAAACTTTTTAAACCTGAAAAATGATTTTAGCCATGGGCGTCGCTGCCTGCTGAATATTAGGGGGTTAAAAAGTTGATGTTTAAAAAGTTGATGTTTTTTTAAACAAGTTTAACCTTTGTAAAGACCAATGAACATTGCAATTTTCAAATAAAGACCACAAGAAGTCATATTCTGACCCGTCACGAGGACAAAAAAGTAGCGGTGGGGGTATGAAATTGCCAACCCCTCATTAATTTCAAATGCATCTTAAATACAGAGAGAAAAGAATGTTATATACGCTTCTTTTCTACTATATCGGAGAGTTGATAATGTGTTCTTAATAGTAAATATATATACTTACCCAGAAGAAAGAGGGTACGGGATTTTCTCCCCCGGAAATTATTTTGAATTTGTGGTCTTAAAAATGCATTTTAGACGATCTTTGCACTGTTATGGGATTCGAAGAGGTTCGAGGGCTCTCTTCCGTACATTTTTCGATATCGAAACGTTAAAAACTCAATTATTACCTCTAATTGTGATATGGATAGGGGATCGGAGATTTTTTCGAAATTGTAGCACTAAAACTCAATTTTAGACTATCTTTGCTAATAATACGCAGATTAGGGATTTGAGTTCCCTCTTTTTGGAAAATTATTAAAATTGCAGTCTTAAAAATACATTCTAAATAATTTTTGGCAATAGTAGTTGAAGCTGTTCGGAGGCGCTTCTCTGGATATTTTTGGATATTGAAATTTTAAAAACACAACTATAGATAATATCTGATTGTTTTAGGGAAAGGGAGGTGCGGGGCTCTCCCCCAAATTTTTTTGAAATTGTAACTGTAAAAATGCAGTTTCAGGTGATCTGTGTTGAGGTTAGGGGAGGGGAGGGGAGGTTTAGGGCCCACCCTGGAACTTTTCAAAATTGAAAGGTCATCTTTGGTAACGTTAAGAGGACAGACAAATATTCGAAATTGCTCGAAAACAATAATTTTAGTTGACTTTCAGTGATGTTAGGGCAGGAATTTTCGGGAACTCTCCCTCGGAAACAAAAGCTTAAGCCCTTTAAAACGAAATATAGGACGATCTTAAATGTTGTTGACAAGACAGAGAGGGAGACGGAGAAGCCTCAAAAAAATAAAAATATAAAAAAGTAAGGTTATGCTCCCACATTTCACATTTTATGCTCACGTTACAGCATTGAAAATTCATGCATTTGATCAACAGCAATGCAAAAGCTTAATTTAGTGCTTAAATGAAACTTAATGTTTTTCATCCTGCTTGTATCGCGTCATAATTTTTTCTTTGGTAAAAGCAAGTAATTAAAAAAAAACGATTAAAGTTTTTATGGGGAAGACTGGCGAAAAAGTTCTGACTTCTTTATATTCAGTTTAATTTACTAGGGAAAAAAAATCCATATAATTATTCATCTGGCATTTTGATCCTCTACAATGTGTGAGAAATCTTTCTAGAATATTTTTTAAATTAATTTTTATTATTGCTTCTTACCCTCTCCTCCATACAAACATTTGTTTTGCTTCAGTTGTACCTATGCTGAGAACGATGCTTTCACCTAATTTTAAAAGATCCATTTTGAAATTCATATTTCATCGCTAAAAATTAGGTTTGAAAATTTCAATTTAAAATTTTTTGTACAGAAGATAAATAACTTTCTTTTTTATGATAATTCTGTTCTTTTAACAGATTTTCATGGAAATGCAACGATAAAATATTTCAGCGGTCTCAACTTTTTAGAAATAATTTAGTTCTAAATAATTTCAAAAATTACTCAACTAAGTGAAGATTATTATTTCATCACTTAAAAGGTAAAGCAGAATATTTTCGCAACAAAATATTTCTTAGTCATTTGAAAATATATTTCCAATTTAGAATTAAAATATTTATAAACGATTATAAATAATATTATAGTTATTATATTTGAACGTTTTCGTATTGAAATTCTTATTCTCTTCTTCACTCCGTGCTCACTATCAATGGTAAAGATACACAATGTTATCAAGTAATTTTGTTGCATCTTTTTAAATATTATTTATAATATTATAAATTTAATATATTTTAATTTTAATATAACATAACAAAAGGATAAAATAAGTAAAACTTGCCAGATTTATTTCATTCAACTCCGAAATTCTTTAATATTGAGTCGGCATCTGGTGGTGGTGGTGGACCGGTGGATGACGCTGTGCTTAATAAAAAGATTCGCTTGTCCAGATAGTAGATCCTTCTGTTGTTGTTCCTCAAAAAAAAATTCCTTCTTACATCACGTGACCAAACACGTGGACACATTAGCCCCCCACTCAAGAATCGTATCCGAAGCCCCTTTCTCCCTTGAGTGAGTATGGGTGGTCTGAGAGGGATTTTTCAGTGTCTATTGTGATGGCGCTGGACCACAGTGTCTTCTTTCCTCGTTAAGAATAGTGGGAGCAATAAAAGAGGGTGGCGTTATCTGGGACAGAATCATGAGAAGTATTTGAAATGGAAAAAGTGCACAAAAGGAAATTTATTTCTTAGGTAGCTAGCTGTCAAGTTTCCTAATTTTTAAGCCACGTTCTCAAATGAGCTAATTCTAACACGGCCTTGTAATTCTAATATAATTTGTTTTTGCAAAAAAAGATACCCACACTTTTCTAGTGCTGTGATATATATATATATATATATTCGATTATTCAGCGTTGTAATACAAAGCCATTGTAGTAATATATCGAATGAAAATCTTGAGGGTTTCTATTTGGTTCGAGACTACAAACCCCATGATCTATTTATTATTTCCAATGCCCCGTCGCACAGGTGGGTGAACAGAAAGAGAGAAAGTGTCGATTGTTGAATGGAGGAATTGGATCTTCTTATTTCCATGTTTTAACAGGTTTTGTTAGTAGGAGAAAAATACTTGCTCGGTAACGATGGCATAAAATGCAAAAAGCCATGATCTATTTATTATTTCCAATGCCCCGTCGCACAGGTGGGTGAACAGAAAGAGAGAAAGTGTCGATTGTTGAATGGAGGAATTGGATCTTCTTATTTCCATGTTTTAACGGGTTTTGTTAGTAGGAGAAAAATACTTGCTCGGTAACGATGGCATAAAATGCAAAACGCCCACTGCAGGAAACTTATTAATTCTCAGATGGTTCATCAAGTGCAATATAGAAAGAAGTTTTTATAATTTTAGTTCGGGCTGTAATTCTAATTTAATTTTGATACAGGAATGATAGCTCTGACCTTTTTCTTTTTTTTTCTCAAATATAAGAATCCTAAAATATTGAGAGGGACTTTTGCTCAGTTCAAAATATTGGGGTGGGGGGGGGGGACATGTCCCCCCCGCCAACGACGCCCGTGATTTATGTATATTACTAATATCAAGACCTTTGAATGACATTTATTTTATCAACTAGCATACTTTTACTACTAATTAAATTTGTTCAGTATCATTTATTCCAAAAAATAGGTTGAATAATCCCATGAGGAGCTTCAGTTTACTTTTAATCTTTACTCTGTATGAATAACTCTAAAGTTAAATTTATTGCACAGCTTTTTTTTTTGTTCTCAAGAACTTTGTTAGAAATTCATATTTTATATTGAGGTCTAATGACTTTTCACTTGATCAAAGTTATTAAACCACAAAAGTTTTTACAGAAACTTAACCACAATTTGTGTTTTGGGTTCTAGGATGAATTGAACAAGTCTGCTGTAAATTGGGGTTTAGAAGTGTCAAATGTCTCTTTGTAAGTCCATGATTTTTACAAAAACTTAAATATTATGGATATGTTTTTGCTTTCTGTTTTTAGTCCTGGAATGTAAAAATATTTATATTAAATCTTTTTTCAGGCACTCCATAAAAGTAATTAAGCAAGGAGAACCTGTTAATGCTATCGACACTTTAATGACTGCTTTAAATGCTGTAACTGGTCACTCCTCTAAACATACTGCAGCATTGTTCCCCTTTACGCATCTAATGCAAGGTAAAGATACGAGTTTCTTTTGAAAAATACTTCATATTCAACTTGTTAAATGATTACTTAAAATTTTGTTCTTCCTAGTTTGCTATACCCTGTGTAACGAGAGGAGGCTTCTCAAAGTAAAATTAATTTCCCACTCTTCAAGCCCATTTTAAAGTAACCGAGTATAATTCATTTTAGGCTAATGTAGCACAATATTGGTATTTTACAAAGGTTCTCTTCTATCATAAAGAAAACCAGCCATCAGCACACGATAGAAATAATTTCACAATTTTGCTTTTATAGCATTGTCGAGCTTTTCATGATAAAATCATTGAGTTCAGTTAAATACCTTTTAGAAGAATGCAGCTGGATATTTACCAGGGGTCAATCCAGGATATTTGACCAAGGTCCTGTTTTTGGAATTTTGTGAAAACTAATTCGTAATTTTGTGAAAAATGGTTACGGCAAGAAATATTCCCGATCGTTCTTTAAACTCTGATTTCTGTGAAGAGTCCGTTTTCAAGTGTGGGACTTTTGAGAAAGGTCTATTTTTGAGTGACTGAATTTCGTGAAGGATCCCTTTTTGAGTTTCTGAATTTTGTGAAGGATCCTTTAACAGACCTAATTTCTCCCTAGATATTTTTCCCCCTGTTTACTTACTGAAATATCACGTTTCTGAATGTTAAAGTTGTTTATAGAAGACATACAAGTCCGCATTGCTATTGTGGCAATCAGATTTTTTTAAAATAAAAAATTGAAAGAAATTTTTCAGTTAAAAATTAATTTGCATATTCCTTCAAAAAATTTATTTCATTCCCCCCCCCCCCCCATTCAGCAAATGTAAGACAAAAGCAGAGCTATATGATGTTTCTATTAGGCATTCACTACACATTTACTCATTAGTCTTTGACTTGGCCTAGTTTGAAAACTAGGTCATTGGTTGACAAAACTTGATAGCATAGCATGATGTCACAGCAAGCTGAAAAATAGAACTGAAAAATACTGAGACTGTCATCTGTTTGAAAAATCATTAATTGTTTTCATCTTTGGAGTGACTTAAACTAAATTATTAAATGTGTTACAAATATATTTTTAACAGACTTGCTAATTAGTAGAAGCAAAATTACGCTGTTCATCTCAATCTCCCTCATGACTTGAACTTTATGAAGCTAATTTATTTTCTTCCCCACATTGTTTTCCCAAAGGGCTTAATTTTTTATTTAAGTGCTCATGTAACTTATTTTATGCTGATTCATTTCTAACCAAAATCAATGGTCTCGATTGTGTTTTAAATTACAAAATTCGTAGATTTTTTAAACTTGAGTGACTCCAGGCTCTCTAACGTTTGATTTTACAAAGACGCAGAAACTTCTCACAAAAATGCAATATTCTGTATTGCATGTAGTTGCAAATTATGCTCTCAAAATAGATCAATAAAAACAGTATACAGTAGTTGCCGCTTAGTGTCATCACCTATGGACAGAAGTCATTTGATAACAATAATGGTTTGATTATAATAAACAATAAAAGTTGAATTTCAATTTCTACTGATAATTTAAATCCATGTCTTTTTGAAGTGAAATGAATGCAGTTACTACAAAAATTGTAGCAACAATGAAAACACATCAAACTAATAATCTGTAAATTATTGACTTGCTCAGAAAAAAATTGATGATTGCTATTTGTTTGCTATTTTTATGCAACAATAAATTTATAAACCATTTTATTTATAAATTCCAATTATAAAACATTCTATAACTATAAAACTATCGAAATTGTTTGGTGTTCTCTCCCCCCTTCCTCTGTCCTTCCTCATATGAGCAGCAGCTGGATCTTTATCCTGGATGACACTTTCGAGTTGGTTGTCATCCGAATTCTGAAGTTGAAGTTGAATCCTTGATAATAGATACATCAATATTGCCGGCAGCCAGTGCAGTAAAAGTTTCAATTTTCTCACCAATCTCTATCCCCGATTCGTAAACCTTAGTCTTCGTAACGGGTGGGGGATTGAAAATTTCACTTCCATTTCTGTCACCACATCTATATCACTATTGTTATCCTGTTTTGTAAATCCTTCATAAGTAAAGCAATTTTTAGTTGCTCTATCTGAGACACTGTCTCATGAAATTTTTAAACAAATGCATGTCTTCTAAATCTTTTCTTTTATTGGCTAAAGCATTTCCACTAAGCTTTGAAAGTCCTCCATATTTTCAAAGACTCTTGAAAGCATTTCCTTTCTCTAATCCATCTCTCCATGCCTTGGGTAATGCCTTGATCACAAGGGGGATAAATACTTTTTTATCACTGGATTTCAGGAAATATTTTAAAAACCAAACTAAAAGAGATTTTATTATTATTATTTTTTTTTTTTTGTATTTTGTTGCTGATATAAGGAAAATAATTTTCTAAAATTGGTATCAACAAAAAATGTTTGGATTACAAAAAATGACAGCAAGACTGGACTGCCAAGCTATGCAAAATTCGTGCAAGGTCACCTGGGCTAAAAACAATGCACCTGTCAGCCAGTTTTGATTTACTGGCACCTCCTCAAAAGCCAACTATTCGCATGAATGTCATTGCTCTACAATTAAATTCAAGTCTGTATGGAAACGACAAATCTATCATCCACTAGTAACTCAACGCTGATTCTGTCAGCAAAAATGACATGGTATAAATTACCTCATAGTTCAGCAGTCAGCGTATTAACCATGATCACATAAAGTATCGTCAACTGTATTTTAGGATTTGGCTATGGTTTGCACAAAGTTCTGTTCATGTAACAGTTATTTTAAATGCATATATTTTTTTTATTGAACAAGCCTGCTGTATTTGACATCACAAAATTTGTTCACAGAGAAGTAAAACTAAATTAGTATGGTATTTCTAAATTCAATTTTTAATTTTTTTTTGTATGGTCTGAAATTAGGAAAGAAATTAAAATAGTGTTCTCAGTTCAGTGAATTTATTTGTTTTTCATTTCACTATTATATTTTAACTCATACAGGTGAAGATGTGGGTTTAGAAACTTTAGAGACAGAAACATCTACAACCACCACTGGAGATAAATATAAACATGAAGAGCAGACTGTTGAGATAAACAAAATGGACGATTCTGTGATTCTTATGAAACAACTTGTTGAGCGGGCAGATATAAAAGATTTAACAGTAAAGTTAAAATTTGATATTACTTATCCAGAGAGTAGAATTATTTATTGTTTCTCAGATAAAGGTAAGTCTCTTTGCTTTTGTTTTTAATCTTTATTTATTCATCCATTTATTTTCAAAACTAATTGTTTGCTTTTAATTATTACTTAAGTTCATATAGACAAGTGATTAGAGTTTTAGACATAGCATTACGAAGATTTCGTTATGTGAATATCATTTCTTAAATTATCCGAAAAAATAAAGTTAATATGAATTGCAACCATAGACACTAAATAAGATCCAGAATGATCTCATATTTTCTGAAAAGTTCAAGTCTGATGGCAAACAGTTTATGGATTGGAAGGATAAATACTAGGACTTAAGCAACAAGAAAAAATGTAATAGCTGCTGAGCCAAACTCCATTACAATTTGTATATAAAGTAAAATAGCATTAATGTTAATTTGTAGAGTACTTTATTCCTGTTAAATTGACAGAATTCAAGTTTCTCTATAGTTGATTAAGCCTAATGTAGTAGAGTTGTAATGGTGTGATAAGGATTTACGTAGCATTCATGATGCTGCCAAGTCAGTTTTGCCTCAAAAGTATAAAACATTTCAAATAAAAGTACATTTTTTTTTCTTCCCAAAATAGCACATAAAACTTTGAGATATTTTTTGCGATTTATTAAGTAGATATAGTATAAGTAATGTTCAGAACATGCCCATTCATGTACATTCTCCAAAAATATTTTTCAGAAGCTATCTGAATACAATTAATGGACAAAATGTTGAAAGAGTCAAGGAAAACACTGATAGTATGATGCACCATGAATAGATCTAGCTATTTAATTAAAATTTACATTCAAATATATTTATATCAATTCCTGCTTCCCTGTATATATAAAGGTATAGTCATATTCGTGGAAGAGTATGTATAAATTTGAAATATAATTTCCCATATTTTTAACCAACTTCAAAAAAGGAGGTTCTCAATTCAAAGCGTATGTTTTTTTTTTTGTTCGCACATAACATCTGATCTACTGAACCGATTTGGACGATTTTTTTTAATCGATATGAGATGGTGTAACTTAGGTAACATGTACTCATATGACGATATTTGTTCACTAGAAAAAAAGTTATGATCGAAAAACTAAAATTTCATGTTATTTAAAACAATATGTGCTATCGTAAATCCTTACTTCAATGAGCGACCCGATGGTCAAGTGATTAAACGCGTCAGGTTGAAGTTCCTGATGGAATGAGATCGAGTCCAGGTCTGCAAGGATTTTTTTAAACTTCTGCATGGTTTTTTTAACTATATTTTGATTATTTTAAGTGCATTTGCACTAAAAAGAATGAAATAAAATATTTTTGGAAAAAAAAAAGAACCGACTTCAGTTGGAAATTGCTCTAAAAAGTAAAAAATAATTTTTTTCTTTGAACATCATCGAAACTACTTTTAAACATAAGTTTTGAAGTCGGCGCAAAAACAATGTATAGAATCATATACAACTACAATTGAATCGGCAGTTTGAAGAAGGGAACGAAGACCAAAATTTCAAAATTGGGTTTTTTCGTGATTGTATACCTTCTACTGTGGATACACATGTTAGTGAGAAGAAAAGAACAAAAATCAACCTCCAACATTGATTGACGCAGCATTTAAATCTGTGAGTTGGTGGAAGAAAGGAACAAGTCAGGTCTTTGTTCCCTTCTTCCAACTAATTACGCAAACCTAAGGCTAGGGAGCAGCACTGTTGGCGTGAATCTTTATCATTTGGTTGGATAACAAATTCTATCATAACCTACCTATTTTGTTTTGATAAAAAATTCAGTTTTGAAATTTCTTAGTGAAAGTTCGCAAATATGTCATCCATTTTTAATAAACATATTTTTTGATTATTTTGTTGTCTTAATCAATTTTTTTTTTAAATATTGTTACAATAATCTTTCATTAAACAAGGACTTTTTCAAACAAACATCATACGTGTAAGCTGTTTTACTTGAAAATCCCTATACCATTGCATTAGTTTGAAGAAGGGAGCAAATCCAATGACTTTGATGGCCCGTAAATCCTTACGTACAATCGATAAACTCAAAATGTAAAATACATCCAATTACTTTAAAGGTAGATAATGCTACAAATGAATCAGAAAAAAATAAAAAAAATAATTCAGTATTTTAGAAGGTTTTTTTCAATTTCCCGAAAAACTACTTTTTGGATTTGTTCCCTTCTTCAAACTGCCGATTCAATTTTAATGGATACATTTTATTGATTACCACACATTTGTGTAATGGTACAAATATTCTGCTTTTATTTTCAATGGTTTCTCTGAAAAAGTTGACAAAATATGGTTAAATATCATTTTACCTATCGGTTTTGCGCCGACTTCAAAACTTATGTTTAAAAGTAGTTTCGATGGCGTTCAAAGAAAATAATTATTTTTTACTTTTTAAAGCAATTTCCAACTGAAGTCGGTTCTTTTTTTTTTTTCCAAAAATATTTTTTGTATATCTTGTAGCATTTTCATTTATTTATGTAGTGTTCCATTAAAAGTGACATGAGTTCAAATGAAAACAAAAAATGTGCTGTTTATATTTATTTATATCTCTTTCAGGTAAAATATCAGTGTTTGAATCTTCAGAACATTTTGATTCTGATGTGAAACTTACATTGTCAGAAAATACTCTGAAAGACATTTTGAACTCAAAGCTTTCTCCTTTGGATGCATATATGGATGGGCAAGTTAAAGTTGCTGGTGACTGGACTTTACTGAACTTGATGCCAAAGTTATTTCAGAATTAACATTCAGTGTTTTACGATTAAGTTTGTTGTGAAAGTATTAGCAATGCACGTCACTTGCAATTGAACTACAACAGTATTTATTAATACGCACATGTGAACTCGAAATTTTGTTAGTTACCAAGCTTCTGTATTATTACAGAACTTCCTTGGAATTATTTTGATGCATTCAACTTTTGTGGAAGGTTAAGTAGTCATACTTTTTCGCACTATAAATGTTTCTTAGGTTAAATTTCAAATAACATTTTGTTTGAATGAGCTTAAATCAATGATAGTATCCACTTAAAGAATGACATGTATATAGAATATCTTTTCTGTAGGAAAAAAATTGGACTGGTAACATTTTTCAAACTTTAGTGGATTTAAAAATAAAAAAGTATGCTGAGAGAATGCTGATGTTTTTGGAAAGTGTATGTGATTAAACACATTTTTGTGGGTAATCTAGTGCGAAATGTAATGTGCAAAGTCCAACTATGATCAGTATACAAATGCTTTCTGCAAACTGGTGATTAGCTTTTGGCACTTATTGTTCGAGGAAGATGGCGCAATCTAATGCACTCTCCACATAGGAATGCCACTATACAGAACCCCTCATAATTCACAATTGGCTATGTTTTCTTTGTGTGGAGAAAATTCTCCACTGTGTTTGTGAACAAGTTTTCAGAAAAGTTTCCTAATCACCAAAGAAAGACCAATCATAATGAGCCTTGCAGTTATTTACCAATATCAATGATTCAGAAGCATGTCAACCATTATTAAATTTTTTGAGTTCTTCAAAGTGCATGTGTTTCATAACGTATTTTCTGAAACTTACAAATAACTCTTACCACACACCTGTCACTACTGCAGAATCAGAGGAAGATTTCAGCATTCTCTATTTAATAAGAAAATAATTGGGAAATATTTTCTAAATATTTTCCAGGATCAGCTTAATTCATATTAGCAGTTTGTTCAGTTCAAAGAGATGTAATTAGACATTTTAGACATGGTTTAATAAGTAATTGACATTTTTGCCATTCAAAAAAATAGACATTCTCATTTATTTTATAAATATCATATCTTTTAAAACTTGCTTACTGTCCGATTTTCTTGGGTAAAATCTTCTGGATATTTACGCATGCATCAGGTCTTCTCTGATTTTACCAAAATAGGGGTGATAGGTAAGATAATAATAAAGGGAAGAATAATAAGAAGCATTTTGAGCTGTATTAAACAACGTAGAATGCTGCTAATTTCAAATACGTAGTTTATTTGAATGTGTCAAAAGGCTAGCAAATGCAAGTTTTAAATTGAAAACTTTGGAAAGTTCCCACACAACCCATCACACCTTTTAAAGTTTAACCCTAGTGTTAATAACCGAATTCTCCCCTTAATCTCAATAACCGGGTACCCGGGTACCCACTTCGATTTTAGAGCACGTAGAGCAGAAACTAGCTCTTTTTCGCCAACCCTTTTACTTAAATGGAACAGTTCTTGATACCCCCGTCTCGTAGAGTGCAATCGTCGGTACTCTAAAGAAAAATTAACCATATATTTCGCCTGAAATGTTATCGCCTACATCTCGAGATACCCAAAGTTCCTTATTCGAGTTCACTAGTAATGTAACCATATGTTCTTATATACCCAAGCAGAAAAAAAAACTGTGATATTGCTGACAACACTACATCATGACAAAAGCATCTCTGGAGCTCACAAAATGGCAGAAATAATTGTGTTTTATGACAAAACGAAATCTGGCGTCGACACAATTTACCAGATGCTTATATACGTCTCAGAGGCAACTAAAGAGATGGCCTCTATCTTTTTACTTCAACATTGTGGATATTTCAGCTTTAGTTACCTAAATCATTTATAAGGCAAATATCGACTTGCAAAGTCGTAAAAACAATGATTATTGTTTATTTTTGCGATAACTAGGCGAAGAATTGTGCCTTCCTACAATTCAGGTTAGACCAACTAATACTCAAGCCATGCTGCGCTTTTCTAAAAAATCTGGCTGAAAAAGCTTCTTGAAGGACTTCCACACAGTACATGGGGACTTTCAAGCTCCAGTACTACTATAGCGGGACGTGATTTAAGTGGACGAAAGAAAATCGTTGGTGCTTGCCAACTTTGCTTCTGCTCCCAAAAAGCTTCGCAGAAAAACAAGAAAATCGTGCATAAAGTGTGGCAACCCAGTTTGTGATCAGCATTCAATCATAATAAAAACAATATTACTGTGTATTCCTAAGTATTTTTTCGAAAATTATATTTGCACACTCAAAATGAAAAAAAAAGCAACAAATAAACAAAAAAACAACAAGTTTAATAAAAATGAATAATAATAATAATTGTAATATTTGATTACATTTTTACTAGTAATAATCATTAACTTCTAGCAGGAATGCAAAAAAAAGTAACGGGTACCCGGTTATTGAATAGCGGTATAGGAATTTTGAATGCTGAAAAAAAGAACCAAAATATTTTTTTAAAAACACGGTTACAACTTTGTTTGGTTCAGATTTGAGTAAATAACGAGGAATAAGAGCCATTTGACCAAGGCTTAATTAGAAATAGTAGAAATTGAGATCAAAGTGGGTACCCGGTTATTGACGCTAGGGTTAATGGTTTGTGAGTGCTAGGCGCGGCTTTCACGGACGGACAGTGCATGTTATTTATTTCGTAATGGGATAAATATTTTTATTACTTGAAAGGACAAACAATTTATTAATTATGAGAACCATTTTGCTTAAGATAGTAATGTATAGAAGAGAGAATTGGTCATCTGAACTACGTATGACTTATTTAAAAAATATTGTTTGATAAATTAAGTCTAGAGGCATTTAAAATTTATGTAATCTATTAATTTAAGTAATGTACTTTTTGCAGTGCTATCTGAAGTTTGTATATTAAGTGCAATAAAGGCTATTTAATGTTGACCAGTATTTTATTGAGTTCTATTATTTATTAATTTTGCCAATGTAAACATAATTGAAAGCAATAGCTTTGCGCCAGCCTATTAAAATAAATCAGGAGCTGCACTGCTGCTGTATTTCCTGAAGCAATACAGCTATTGAAATAAAAACGGCTGTTGAAATGGTCTCTGAGTTGGTGATAAGTTTTTGTTTCCATTTCTTAAGTGTTGTTGGAATGTCTGACGTAGTGCATGGATTTAAGCAAAGTTGGCATTCAAGTGGACCATGATACAAGCATTAGCTGTAGTAGAAGTTAGGGCCAGAAATTGACCTTTACTAATCACTATGACTTAACTAATTTCAAGGAAAAAGTTAAGTTTCTCATCTGATACTTAGTTATTTTATTTAATGAGCTCATTCAAAGAAAACTAGTTACTACTTGCAATATGCTAGGTGCAAAACTAGGCTAACACATAACAATCACAATATTTATTTTTCAACAAAGTTGATAGTAATTATGTTTTTAAACTAGAGATGACGCGAAGTGGAGTTTGGCAAATATGGACATTTTTCAGATAAAATTAAAACTCTTGAAACTAAACAGCAAATAAATAAATAATGGTACAATTCAATCCCATCATAAGGAATTTCTAAGGACTGCAAATTGTAGCGAAAATCAAGAATCTTTTTGAAAAAATGCAATTTCGCATAAACAAAGTTCCCCAGTAATGGAACTGATCCAGTTCTCCTCATTTTTAAAACATTCTACTTATATTTTATTTTTCTGCTTTCTAAACGCTTGTTTCCTTCAAAAGCGGTAAAACGTTTTATTTTATCAATCATTTTAATCAGTGGTGTAGCCAGAAATGTCTAAATTAGGGTGTCCACCAAGCTAAGAGAAGCAAAGTTCAATGCTTGAAATTTTTAAGGACTAGAATTTTATTTGATTTTTACATTGACACTCAACACTCTACAGTGTTGTAGCTGCATGAAATTGATTAAATAACAAAAAAAAAATCTTTTAAACAGAGAAAAATCGTTTCAATTTTCATTATAGACGCGTTTAATTTTCAGCTTCAAGAGCCTATAGGGTCCGGGCCTCTCTCTTTCATAAGCCACTGATTTGAATCATAAAAATTATGATTTGAAGAAAGAATAACAAATTGCTAAATTTGGATTCCTTTAGCAGAACCGTGGAAAGGGGTGGCGGGGGTAGCACAGGAAGAAAATGTCGCAAGAATAAGAGACAATAGAATTTTTCGAAAAATGTTTTTTGGAAAATTTTTAGTGACGTTAAACCCTTAAGGTAAAGGTGAAGTTTCAAGAGCTAAAATAGACGTCCCGAAAAACCAGTTTAGCTATTAACCAAGTTAGAAGAGAAGCTACGTGTAAACGGGCTTTTCCTTAACTTTTCAAAATTAAAGTCCTAAAAAGTCATTTTAAATTGTGTTTGCTGATAATAAAAAAGGCGTGGCATCAAGGACTCCTCTCTCGATAAATTTCAGAAATTAGAAACCTAAAAACAATCTTAGGTTCGCTTTGTTCTTGTCAAGGAGGGACGAACCCTTTTGAATCTACGCTTATACCTGCCATTCTCATGTTTGACAACCCCTCAGAAGTTGCCCCTCTCGGCAAGTTTCGCGGTTGCCCCCATTGGTTCAATGGTTGCACCTGCCCCCTTGGGCTTGGGCAGGCAAGCCAGTTCGAATTTGTATTTGCTCATGGTGAATGGACCCTATTCACATGACGTCACTGCCGCTTCAACGTAAAAACACGTATTTCTGTTCAAAAAAGTAAATTCTTTTGAAAATTTTTACATAGTAATGATAGAATAGAATGATGAATGACTCATTTGGTTCGAAATATTCTCTTAAAAAGCGTATTTTTCCGATTTATAGCCTCTTAGCTCCTCATAAGAAAATAAGATGAAAAGTTATTCTTCTCTTTTTCCATTCCTCTTTCTCAAAATTTTAGGCAATTTAAGTTTATATCGACTCTTCGCATGTTCATTATGTATATAAATACTAGGTATTATTGAATAAGTCGATTCAATAGGGGATTCAAGTGAAACACCATTGCAATCGCTTCGAATTGCAATCGCTACTGGAAGTAAATTACATTATCATCAACTTAACTTAGCACTGACGTCACTACGGGTGGAGCCAATAAGAGCTCACAAGCAGTCAGTGATCTCCTCTTATTCGCCAAGTAGGCTGTGACGTTTTATCTAGCTCGTTTTTCATAGGCAAACGTCGCGCTGACGTCACGATGTTTTTTTTTATCAAGAAACGTTCTAATGTAATTCATTTCCAGTAGCGATTGTAATTTGCGATCGCCTGTTTCACTTGAATTCCTGCCTTAAACTAATATTTTTAGCACTACTAGCTATTCACAAACGAAAAGTTAAATGGACCGTTGTCACATGCCACACCGTGAATAGGGTCCATTATGCCAAAAAAGGTAAAGACCACGACCATTTATAAGTAAATATATTAATTTCTCTTCGTGCTTTTAGCGCTACCTCTTGGATTCTTTCACACGATCTGAGATAAAGTTAGTTGACCTACTTATCCGTCTTACAGCGTGGCGCTCCAGCTGAAATGTTTCTCTATAATAAGAATAATATCTTTCTCCTAGTATACTTCCCCAAAATGAATTCATAAAAAAAAATCTAAGAGTTCCAACAGGTTCGTTAAGTAATATGTATTATTGTGTATGAAATGCAATGTTACGTCTGAGGATATTTTATAAGTGTTCGTTGGCAGTTATCACGGTCCATTTTGTGGAACCTTGTATTTAAATTTAAATAAGCGCATGAACATTGAAAACTCACTGATATCGAACGAAGTGCTAAAGCGCCATATTGTCACATGTTCATGTTCGCGACTCACATGACCTGTTGTTTGGCCCCGTGATCAGACCACATTACTTCCTGGCAAATTCAAAATATTTACCACCGTCCACATGGATATTCTTGATGAAGAATTAGATAACAGGTAAAAATGAATAAAATCATCGTTAAAAAAGTGTGCTTGTTAACTACTTGACGCCTTATTAGACCGTGTGTCAAGCCTATCAAAATTTTCACTTAGCTTGATTGCACTCTAAGCAGGAAGTTGTGGTTGCTATGGCCTGAATGATATTCTTCAGAAAAAATTGTCCGTATAAAATTATTCAATTTTCCTCTCCTAAATATTTGCTGAGAAATATTTTCCTGTTGTCTCTCGCCCAGAATTTAATAGAACCCGTCTACTTCTGTTGAAGAAGTGACTCCTTAGAACTAGGTTTGTTTTTCAATATTATGTAGAATTTGTATGTGTGTGTGTCAGTGGTGAAATTTTTCATGTTTCAATGATTCTTATAACACCAAAAAAAATTTGAGTCCATTAAAATTATGTAGCCAGTGAAGTACTTGAAATTTCATTCATTTATAACTGCTCAAATTCAATAGAAAATCGCCAATCTAATATAACATAATCAAGCGGGGTTCTCTTATTTTCAAGTTTTGGCCCACGATTAAACCAGTCAAGTTAAAAAGAAGTATCAATTCCAAATCTTTGCATTTGTGATTATTCTCTTCATTCATATAGTTGAAGGGTGACAAAGAAGAAATTAATGACAATTTTAGGTATCAGTTCTCTACTGGAAGTGTGGCACTGAATGTTACACTTATTTCATCGTACCATTTATACGGGATACTCAAAAAGTTAACAAATGTCACATACCCCTATTCACCACTTACCTCAATCCTAGCACCATCTGCATGATCATCTTAAAATGTAAACGTGTGTTGCATAAGCCTTTGTTTCATTTCTCTCCTCATTTATATAAATTGGAAATTGCATGTCAAGCAGAGTTACCGTTTATTCTGACGTAACAGTAACCGCCAGACAGACGTATTCTGGGGAAGGGGGAGACGGGCCCGTGCTCCCCTGAAATATTTTGTTACATAAAAAACAGGGAAACTTTTTTTCTCTTTCTTTTAGTGGCAAAACCTGAATTTTTTTTTCTGAAGTATTGTTTTCTTAATTGTGTAACTATTAAACGAGAGAAAATTTGAAGACGTACTGAAAAGTTGACTTCAAATTCTGATTCGCTGCAAAACGTACTTGAAAACAAAACTTATTAGCACTTCCTGCTCTTTTCCAATTCAATATAAGGCCAAGGAAAGCTCCTTGTTAGTCCCTCCATAAAACGTACACTACTGTGATTTCCAGACCCCCTCCCCCAAGGGCCAAGACTTTAGGTTCCTACTAGTCTCTTGACTGCCCTGATTCAATTAAGAGGTTTTTTTTGTTCCCCCATTAATAAGCACCTGTAATCCTCGAGGGACTTTAACATGGCTCCAATCAACAAAATCTTACAAAAACGGATAAAGCTTCCGCTTTATTAGAGGCCCCCTAATCTCCTCAAAAAAAAAAAGCGAAGAAGTGAAAAAGATATTTTAATTTCCAAATGCTTGAGAACCTTTAATTTTTTGTAAATTTAGCAGTAAAAACTGAATTTAAAAACTTCTACCACATGCTGGGGAAGGGGGGGGGGAGCACCTAGATGTGCCAAATTCATCTTAGTTAAAAAAAATCCTACTGCGTAAAAATAATGCAAAATGATTATTTCCAGAATTTTTTGCAGCATATTTCTCAAAATAAATTTTTATGCCTCACATGTTTCATTTCTTACTGTTTATTCAAAACCAAATTCAGTATTTTGGAAGTTCTTTTGTAATTAATTACCTGATTTTATTTTATTTCTACTGCATACTATTAATAAGTTAAGAACAAGAAAAAATAGTACACTATCATAATTCTTTTTGGTTTTCTGCACTACTTGTGAATGAAAAAAATGTTATGAGAAATAGTTTTTAATATTTATTTTTAACTCGAAGCAGGTGTGTCAAAATTTTAACAACTCTATAAGACTGTCCAATCAACTTAAAATGTGAGAAAACCCACTGAAAAGTGCAAATGAAGTGCTTTAAATAATTTTAAGTCTTCTATAGTCTTTGAAAATCATTAAATAAGTTTTTAAACTCCTTGAAAAGTGCTTCAGTTTCATTTCTAATCAAGTAAATAAACTATGAATTATCTAAATGGCTAGAATATTACTCTCTCGTTACTTATTTTCTAAATCTCTGCATCATTTCTTTTAAAGGATTTTGTGCCAAAAACTACTATATTACTACTGAAGACCAATTTAAAAAAGTGATGATGTATATTTATAATTTCTCTTTCCTCGCTCTTTATCTTTGCAGATTAATGTCAAGAATTTGTCTGTCCACATTTTTTTTTTCATTTTGATTGATCTTAATTTGTAGTAATTTTTCTTCTTATTTTTGTAGTCTCCCAATGCTCATATAAAGCACTGAAATGTAATTTTGTATCTATTTTGTAAAAAATTTCCCGGAAAAATCCTCCCAAAAATTAAGGATAGTTTAAATTTAATTTTAAAGAGTTTATTCATCCTCTAGAAAATGTCATTCTAAAATATTAAATTAAAAAAACAGAAAGCAAGAGCATTAAAAACTCAACAACCAAAACATGGGGGAGGGTGGATCAGCAAAATTAAAAAAGACCCATCAACAAACACACATAATAAATATGAGTGTGTTTATGCATATTTATAATGCATATAATGTGTGTATGAAACCAGGCCCTCTGCGAAATAAATTTCTGGATACGGCCTTGCTGCCATATGCAAGGGTGATTGTATTCCGGTATTTTACTGGATTTCCGGTATTTTCATGATCGATTCTGGTATTTTCATGTTCAAAAATACCTGAAAAAAAATTTTTTAAATTGTGCTTTTATCTTCCACCTCCGGCATTTTTTTGCCTCTTCGAATTTTTGGTGATTATACCGATAATTATAATATTCATCGAATGGAAACGATAAGATGCCATTCTATTTTTTTTTTTTTTTAACTTTTATAAATTATTTTATTTGCATCTTTTTATTTTGATGCCTTCATTTAAAATAATGCAATCGATTTGCATCCAATATAATAATCGAATTTTTCTCATTTTTGATGCTTATCACCCTTACAGGGTTCGTACGGGTCCTTGAAAGTCCTTATTTTTTTATTTAGCCTTAAAAGTGCTTAAAAGTCCTTATTTTAATGTCCCAAGTCCTTGAAAGTCCTTATTTTTACTCTGCCCTTATTTCAAAAAATCAGATTGCCGTTTTTGAATTAGAGCGATTTCTACACTGCAGGGTTGCAAGTGCAATATTTCTGCTTCGGCCGCACTTCGTTCCAGTTAAGAGGGGCAGGGGGGGGGGCAGCTCCGCTCCTGTTCTAGGAATCCATATCCATGGATGCAGGTGCCAAATCAGGGACACAATTGGTCAAATTTAAACAACTGATACGAAACTGAACTACGTTAGCCGAGCGCTTACGGCTTCCTCCATTATGCTTCTCCCCCACCGAGTGGTCTAACGAAAAGCATTAGAGGAAGAAGTAATTTTTTTAAAAAAGAAGAAAATGTTTCTTCAAAAAGACATCATGGAAATAAATGCAAAAGCTAATCAGTTGACAGATGAGGCTTAAAAAACTAAGGACATTAACTTGTTTATGCAATTACATTGCATGAACTAAGAAAAACACTAAGTGAAAAAGAAATTGAAATAAGTTCTTTGGATGTAAAATTATCAGAGAAAAGTTTGGAATTAAAAGATATGTAATGGGATTTTCAGTTTCAGATTTTTCTTTCTGTTTTGTTATTGCGGGAAACTTTTAGGATTTTTTTTCTTTTTGTTATATTTTTAATCTATCTTTTATGTGAAAAAAAAAAGAAACATTTGGAAATGTTGAAAATGTATAGGCCAATTTGTTATTTATTATTTTGAGGTACCTTTTTTTCGGATTTTTTAGTCCTTGAAAGTCCTTAAAAGTCCTTGAATTTTTTTTAAAGAAATGTGTACGAACCCTGCCTTAGTTAGGAGACAAGTAATTGAAATATATTTTTATTTCTATTAAAAAAGCATAAACTTAAAAATTTCGAACAAAATTCTGTGTCTTTTATGAAAATCAAAATGCCAAAAAGTTAAAATTTGAATCTCTGATTTAATTTTATTCTGCTTCAATTATGTGGATAGTAAAAAATAATATGTTTATTGTAGAGCTTTTAATTATAAATCTGAAGTAAGTTCATTTGTGAATTCTTTTATATGTCATTTTCATACTTTTAACGCCTTAATTTTATAAATTGCGAAATCTTTACATCTGCTGTGAGAATCTAATATTTCTTTTTTTATGCTTGATATTCCTTGTCAAAAGGCAAACAAATAACATATCATTTTATTTTCATTAAATCATTTTAAATAAAAGTTTTAAAGAAAATTCCATGCTCTTTAAGGTGTGAAATGAAAAAACTAAATGTTGAATCTTTGACTGAGTTTTATTTTTGTTTCAACTATTTAACTTTTTAAACACATAAATAATATCTTAAAATAGTATTTCACTTCGGTATTAATAACTCACACATTTTCTCTTTAAAACTTTCAGGTATTTTTTCATGAACTCACAATCACACCTGCATATGTCAAAGCCGGCCTGGAAAGATTATCTAAAATTGCCTTTTTGAAACTTACTATAAGAAAGTTCGGAAATAGGTTCCTTTCTCTAAAGCAGCGGTCGGCAACTTAAAGTGACTGAAAATTACTTTCCAAGCTTGATGTGAATACAAAATCACCGGGAGCGGGGTGGGGATGCGTACACCAAGTATTGTGTCATTTCCACGATTAAATTTAAACTATGTATTAAGAAATTGTTGGCTAACTCTTATGCAACAAAAAAAAGTAAAACTTTGATATATATTAAGCAGTTGCTTTAAATTACTGAAATTATGTCATATTAACCACCATCAAAATGTTTTCAGACACAAGAAAATATTGTTTGAAAACTGATAAAATAGGGACTATAACAATTGCAGTGACTGCAAAACACTTGAAATATTTTCAAATTAAGCTTTGTTTTAGGCATTGTCTAATTTTGTCCCAGAAATAAATGCTTATTAATTCTATTCAGACAGAAGGCAAAGTTCAAAATATTGCAACGATCAACTCAAAATAGGCTTGAGATGGACTGGTTGCGTGATCGACGGGGTCAGCATATCAACATTAGAGTTGCCTGTTGCTGCCCTAAAGTCATCAAAGATAATGTACAATTGTTAATTTAGGACTTCAGTTCCAAACCAAAACATTGCTGATGCAGAGTCCTTTAAGGAGAGGGCGATTGTCCATTCTTTGAATCCTTGCCGATAAAGGATTCAAAGCTGTTATGAAGTGTTATGAATGTATGCATTTTGTAATTGCTATTTTCTGTATCATAACATAATGTTTGTATTTATTTAGCCTCTAACTCTGTTTACATTTAAAGAAGCTCCTAAGTAAACTAATCTTATTTTTCCCTTTTCACTTAAAATATTTCTCATTCTGTCATGTGTATTTGCATACTGTACTTTTGACTGACCAAAATCGGAGAGTGCTGACATTCTTTGGTGAATCATTGCAAATATTTGGTCTTTCTCTGATGTTTTTAGCGTGTGAATGTTGATATTCACTGGTTAATGTTTTCATTTACAGGGTTTCAGACTTTGACAGTATCACACACATTAATCATTATATGTGATTTTTCCATATAAAAATGTTGCTTAAATACAGGGATGAAAATCTTCCGCGGATCCGCGCTTTTTCGCTTTTTGTATTTTTCCTTCTTTCTGCGATCAAAAATTTTATGTTGCAACAAGTTTAGAAAAAAAAATAAAAATACACTTATTATTAAAATAAAGCTTAAAATAAGTTGATTTTAAGTAGTAGAGGTTGAAATTATTTCCTACTTCCAAAATAATGGAAATGTTTTTAGGATGCAGCATGATTGAAATCTCAATTATGACCTGCAAGTATCCATAAACTATGCACTCTATTTTGGCATGCTGCCAAAAACATAAGTTTCCTTTGTAGGAGGTAAAAATTAAGAAAGTTCAGCTGAATGTTCGAGATCTTTGTCAAAAAATTGGAAAAATTATTTAAAAAAAAAATATTTTAATGTATTTAAAATTTATTACAATAACTTAAGACAATACAATATTAATCAGAGAATTTATTTCTTGCGATACATGTGTCTAGTTCATAAAAAAATTGCACCTCCCCCCCCCCTTTTTTTTTCTAGATTGTTGTGAAAGACTTAAGAAAAAATTGCATGAGCAATTAAAAAGTATTTACTTTCGATTTCACAGCTCAAATTAAGAGGAAATCTTGCATGACTAATTTCGCATATGGAAAAAATATCTATCTGAATTTTAAGCTGCACAATTTTTTCCTCTTTTTTGACATTGATCTGTTTTCATCCCTGTAAATAAGAAGAATCTGTTGATTTGTTGTTGCTAAGTTCTGCATTTTCAATTTAAGACTTTCAATTTTTGTTAAAAGTGGACAAAATATTTTGCCCAGGATGTTTTTTTTTTTTTCAAAAAAAAAAAAAAAAAAAAACGGACAGCTAATTCATGTTTTCTAATTCTGCTTAAGAAATAAAATTGGCTAATATGACCAGATTAAACATATCACTCTTGATAAAATGCAGAATATATATATATATATATATATATATATATATATATATATATATATATATATATATATATATGTATATATGTATATATATATGTATATATATATATGTATATATATATATATATATAATGTTACTTATATTTTTCAGGACATCAAGGAGCATAAAAACTGAAAAAAACTATTTGCAAGAAGTTTATGTAGATTCTAAGTAAGGTTCTTTCAATATCATGCACTACAAATTAAGTTTCAATTATTTGAATAATATTTGTCATGTATTTTTCGTAAAATACATACAACTAAAAAATCTTATACATAGCAGGATTAGTATGGATGTCAATGGGGATGAAAGTGCAAATCCTGGACGATGGGAAGT
Organism: Uloborus plumipes; assembly: GCA_038373865.1. NCBI lineage: Eukaryota > Metazoa > Arthropoda > Arachnida > Araneae > Uloboridae > Uloborus > Uloborus plumipes. Next base: position 29,431 of record JAXGGA010014040.1, read on the forward strand.
AGTAGAGGTCATTCAAGACATGAATGCTGCTCGAAATATCCATACAGATATTATATGTGCTGATAGCTTAAAGTAAGATTTTGAACAGATTTTGATTTCAAATCCTAAGTTGTATTACTTATAAGTTGTGCAGTGTTGTAGTGTTAACCCTTTTCTAACCATAACACAAGAATGAAAAGGGAAAAAAATTATTCTTTCTGACTTTCTGTTGTTGTACCTCATTTATTGATGAACAGAAAAAGAAGAATTGTTAAAAACAATGGCAAATATCAGGCTGATTTGAGAAGTGACCAAGTATGGCATTAATTCCTTCGTCTTTCCTTGATTTTGGCTTACACATTTAAAAATAATGTTTTTAAATATCTGGCTTGAACACTGAACAGGTTCTTTAAAACATCCATTTTAGGGAAGGTTCAAGTTTGAATAGAGCGGTGAATTAAGTTTCTTTTGGAAACAAAAGTAGGATTTTAAAATAAAGAAAGTATTACTTGAAATAATGTTCTGGAATAGCATTTGGTCTAGTAAAAATGCCGTAATGTCGTACATAGCCTGCTATCCTTACTGGTTATAGGAATACTGTCTCCCTTTAATACATCGTCATCAGTAAGGAGTTGATACTAAAAATATTGCTGATTGAATATGATTATATAGTTTTTAAAAGGCAGAACATAAAATCATCCTTTAAAATGATTAAAAACCTAAATATATATTCAGACTCACTGTATTTATGTACTGGAACTGGTTAAGTATATTTCAGGCTGTTGAAAAAAAAGTTCAATGCAGTACTGAATGACAGGAAAAAAAAATGTGTTGTTAGGAATCTGTTTATTACCTCTTCTTACCTTTCTGCCTTAAAAAAAAAGTCAATCAAATTGAATAGTGTGTTTCTGGCCTGTAGTTGAGAGTAGTAGTAAGACTGGCAGTAAATAAAGTAAATTCATGTAAGTTTTAATCTAAATTTTAAACATAATAATTTAATATTGTTGCTATAAATGTACATTATTAGGGTAGAGTGAAAAAAAATTAAGCTTTGATAAAAGCTAAGTAATAGTGCAGAATAGTTGTGTTTGTATACGTATTTCGTCATTCAAAAGCATTTTTACTACAAAAAATATCTTGAGGTTTCGCTTTTGCGTTGGAATTTACCATTATTGCGTCAAAATTGATAAAAATTACAATAATTTCATCAAAATTTGAATTGTGCTAAGTAATAGCGCAGAAATATTTCCTCTTGTATATATATTTTGTCATGTAAAATTATTTTTAAAATAAAAATTGTCTTGAGGGAACACTCGAGCCTTGAATTTGACCATTATTGTATCAAAACTGATAAAAGTTGTAATGATTTCATCAAAAATCAAAATTTTTCAAATATGATATAATAGTACTAAAAAGTTGGCTTTTTGTGGAAAGTATATATCAAAAACAAGTATCTAAATTATAAAACATATTAAAATGTTGCACATATGCCTTGAAATTAACCAATATGGCGTAAAAACTGAGCAACATTATAATACTTCGCACTCTGAGAAAATTGTATTAGGAGTTACTTCTTTAAAAATATTGACTTTAATATAGATCAATTGTGTATTTATATACACAAAAACTCACTAGTAAAAGTATTTCTGACATAATAAAAGAGGACTCTCTGCTTAACTTATGAAATTTGCACTAAATTGTGAACTTTTGCATATTATAGATTACAAATTTTTAACATAAAAGTATGAAATTATGAGTTTTTAGTAATTTAAATTAAAAAATATGTTTATTATAACAAAGCAGAGTAAATTTTTCTGCAACTTTTTTTTCTCTCTTAGCTCACCTGAAAAAGTCAATGCTGATGATCCTCCAGCTATAACAGATGGTAAAGTTTTCATTTCTTTCATTTACTTAATGTTTTCAGTAATTTTTAATAGTGCAATTAATGACTAATAATCATTTTTTTCACTAGTACCTTTATGTTCAATCTACATATATCTATTTCCAGCTGTTTTGTAGAATATATCTATTATTGTACTCAAATTTAATGATTTATTTCATGTAAATATCCTCAATGTATCATTTTTCTCTCTCCTCCCCCTTTTTTACTAAAAATTTCGTTCATTTTTGAGATCACGTGAAATTTAATTTTCCTGCATACTACCAAAACAATGTAATAGTTTCAGTAATCATTAAGAAATGTCTAATTTCGACGTCTTTTAATCCAACTCCTAATCCAAAAATTATAAGGGACAATGAAACAAATTATTAATTTTTCATGGATTGGTATCATTTGAAAGTATTTAGCACGTGTAGAAAATTTTACTTTCTGAAGTCTCTATATTTTATTAGGAAAGTACTTCAAGATATTTTGAAGCTTTACTTTCATAATTTGTGAATGCAAACAGCATTCTTAACCACTAATAATTAGAAATTTTGACATGTCATTGTTTTATAATAAGTTGGTTGAAGAAATACCTTTGTGCGATTGATGTGAAGTTTTTAAATCCAACGTTAAATAAGCACAAATGTACAGGTATACTGCAGACACGTGTTTCGGGGCTACAAGGAACCCCTTTTTCAATGCAAGAAGTGTGAGCTTTAGGATGAAGAATCATCCGATAAAACTTTTTATCGGATGATTCTTCATCCTAAAGCTCACACTTCTTGCATTGAAAAAGGGGTTCCTTGTAGCCCCGAAACACGTGTCTGCAGTATACCTGTACATTTGTGCTTATTTAACGTTGGATTAAAACTTCATGTCATTGTTTGTTCTAGTACCACTCATATTTTTTTTTTATTAATTTGTTAGTATCAAAAGCTGCCCTCCCCCTCCTTTTTTATACTAAATTAAAAGAAAGGGACAAAACATACATTCAAAATTTACTGTAGAGTACATGTGTAACAAAAATTAAATTCTTTAAAAGGGTGGTGTGGCTGGAACACAAAAATCGTCAAATTTTGCATTTATTAAAAAAAATATTTCAAAACATTTTCTGCTTTCTTTTCTTTAAAATGACGCTTGAATGTTGTTTCTATCTTAGTTAGAACCGAAGGAATGATAAATTTATTCGTCTTAGTGTTGTTTTGATAATGTAGCCGTCAGACGACTGTTGCTGCGGCAGCTGACTTCCCCTTAAAATGCCGTTTTTCGCCATGAGCACTAGCGAAGAGAGTTTCCGGATTTTTTGAATTCGAAATTCTTATATAACGTCGAGAAATAAGAAAAAAATAACACATCTTTAAAATTGTGCGACATGACATCTTTCAAATAGTTCACATTGACTTTTTTATTCGAGTCAAGATTAAAAAATAAAAATGTTTCAACAAAATATAGATGTTAAAAAAAAAAAAAATCTCTCTATTGAATTTTTTACTACAAGATATTTTTTATTTTTTTATAAAAATTATTAATTTTTATAATTTCCTGAATCTCTCAACACTCCAGCTTATTACATTTGTGTTGTTCACATATTATGATCAAAAAATGAAACTTGATCAAAGAATAGTATTTAATGTTAGTACGCGATTTAAAGTGAGCCTCAGCCCTTTTTTTGAAAAAAAATTAAACAAAAAAAAAATTGAGTGCGATGGTATGTTATGATTTTGGCGTTGTTAAACAGTGATTGAGTGCGGATCATGTGTACAAAACACATCAAAATTCTCTAAACTGTTAATAAGAAATTATTTTCAAGATGTATCCCAGAACGCTACCCTTAAAAAAAGTTTTTTTTTTCTAATTCGTGAATTTTAAGTTGGAAAATTTTCACGTATTTTCTTTTCGGTATGTGATAGGGGTGGAGAATCCTTCGCTCCATGCATATTTTTCTTTCTTTTTTTTAAATAAAAATTTAAGTTA
>JAXGGA010014041.1:0-33268 GCA_038373865.1 Uloborus plumipes
TTTTTTTTGTTTCAATTATCTGGCAACCCTGTCTTTTTCCCGGTGAAAATGCTTTGGGACCTTACTTGGCGCGTTTTCGAAAAGTCACCAACTGGCGCGTTTTTGCGTGTCTCGCGGAATTGAAAGCTCCGAGAGAAACTACGCAAAATAGTCAGGGTTACCACGCTTGGCACGCCTATCGTCCATTTAGCGAGAAAAGGGTATCTAACGCACAGATTAACCAAATATCGTATCAATTGCTTTATTGCATCGTTTTTTTAAAGTGTTTCATTTCGGAAAATGTGTTATTTTGTTTTTAAAACTAGGAAAGGACTTTCTTCTTCTTTTAAACTTTTGTAAGATTTCTGTTGGTTTCTGTAAGCAACAAAATTGTTCTTATTTTCTCTTTTGGCTTATTTTTGTGCATCTCCCCTTGGGGTTGCATTCGAATGTCCCAAGGGGGTGTTTTACCCCTTTTCTGGAGTAAATCAGTGTTCATTTCATTGCAGACAAAAGTGATATAAATTGGCACGACCACTTGGCGATATATCGCCAAGCTTATGGTCGCCAAGTATTTGCCGCCAATTTGGCGACATATCGCCAAGTTGACGAAAAAAATTGTTTTCTTTTTTTATTTGAACTCAATTTGGCGCTATTGGCGATATTTTGCGAAAAATCCACTGAATGATGTTAAAATCGGCTATATTTAGGGGATTAATCATTGTAAAACATTTTTTTTTGCATTGTTTCGTGGCAAACTAGGGATAAAAATGTTTGAACTGTTATCTTGCTCACTCCAAGCACTATTTTAGCACTTAAGGCATCTACTAAGAAATTTACACATAAAAATAAGTAGCGTGGGGTCCATACCAGATTTTTATATCATACTTTGAAGGAATTATAGTTGAATTACAACTAAAATAGAGCATTTTTTCTGCTATATCAATTATTTTACAAATGAACTTTTAATTTTATACCACGGGCAAAGCCATGCGGGTACCGCTAGTGCACACATAAAGCACTAACGCAGCCAGAATATTCTTGGGGAGGGGGGTATTCAAAACAATATTTTCCGGAGTAAAAGACTACTGTATTAGATTTTCAACAATGTTTAAACCAAAATCTATGGAGTGTTGTCCTTATCTCCCCTTCGCTGCGCCCCACTGACCTGATGAATATGAAGTTGTGTGCTCAGACCAATAACAGCTTTCACGTCACCAAGCTACTCTCCTTGGACATAAACAAATTTTATGTTTGGTGGAAAAACTTGTACAAAAAATAAAAGCTTAAAGAGAAAATGGCTAGGGGGAAATGTGCAGGATGAGACAAAATTTAAGTTCACCCCCATTCGATACAAGGAGTTCCCCCATAGCTTTAAGGGAAAAGGGGTTATCGCGGCACATAATTTCTTTGATTGGAGTTTGCTAAGCTGCTGAAGCTTACTTCCCGAAAAGTCACTTTTGCTTCAAGCCATGCTTATCCTTCAGGGCACGTTCCAACCAACATAAATAAAATGGAAAATATCAAGGTGATTGTATTTATTCCTGAAAGAATTTTGCGATTAACTATTGACCTGACTAAAGACTTCACATGATGGCAGAACATGATCGATTTTAAGAGATGTACATTGTACATACCCATATTTTCTTTTGTTCCTCTTTTATTGGTGTAGATTTAGCAATCGCTTCTCAATTTTTGTAATAAACTTCAACTGTTGTTGATAACCCATATTACTTATACTGTAAAGTTTTAAAGGTCTTTATTTCTTTTGATTTCTTAATTTTTTAAACAATTTATGAGTAAAATTGATCTGTTCTTAGAGCTTAATAATTTTTGGAAGTCATGTGTCACAATAATAAAGCAAGAACTACTTCATATCTGATGAAATCATAAATAAATATAAACTCTTTATGTATAACTTTTTTCCTCCTAGTGTTAAAGCCTATTGAGTGCAAAAACATCAGTCGAAATTAAATTTTAAATTTTCCTGAGCCAGGTTTAGACTGAATCTATGTATTTTTTGCATGATAGCAATATACATGCATGTCATGATGCAGGAAAAAGAGAATTGTTCAATTATTTGATAAAATTTGGAGGAGCTACGAAGTTTTTTGTCTCTCCTGAAAAATTTGAAATTCTTGACTTTTGTTTTTGCACTCACCGATTAATTTCTTGCTGATTCTTATGTTAAATAACGCCTGAATCCAAATAGGACCATCTATTCCTCCATCTCTCCCCACTTTTCGAAAATGTCGTCCCCTCCTTTTTTTTTTTTTAAGTTTTCGATGGTTTGTAACTATTTTTTTATTTGGAGGAAAAGAGAGCATTATTTTAATCGTTAGTATACTTCTGAGGGGATAGAGAAGTAAAAAGATTTGAATTGCAACGCGTATGCAGTACTGTTTCCAAGATTTTTTTTTTCCTTTTTTGACATTTTTTTTACAACGTAATTTTTTTTCAGACATGTTGCTCATACAAAGGAATCCGATGATCTGCTTTTACACTGAAAAATACGTTTAAAATTGAAAAATAAACCCCTAGAAAGAATATTTTATTGGGAAACATCTGCATGAGTCTCTTTTCTTGGTATAAATGTACATGCTTTCGAACTTTTTACCTCTTTAGTTCCGAAGAATGTTAAAGATTAATATCCATTTCTTCCAAGCAAAATTAATGGCTGTGGAAAAATAGGGCGACGGGCATTTGCGAAAATAGGGAGGGGGGGGCTTATTTTTATTTCAGAGGATCATTTTACTTAAGAGTCAGCGAACGTGGTGACAGAAGTGTTTTGAAGGTTCATTTTTTTTTCGCAGCTCATTGTATCCTAACCAAATTTTTCGTGCAAATTGCACCCCGTTAAAAGCATTGATTACTTTCTCACAGTATAAAAAAATAGGAGCATGCCTGTCTGTTTGCAATGCAGATGTGAAAAAAGAAAGAACCGTTAGAAGTTTTTCTTGCCGGTTGAAAAATACACTGGTTCAATATTTTTAAGTGTTCTATCAATGTGCAAAGTTTTATTCGGATCGGTGAGTGGCTCGTGGGTATAAGATTACTTCTCAGTTAATTCAGCTGAAGTTGCACACGCAACACATTTTATATTTAGCACAGCAAATTCTAAAAATGAAAATCACTTGAAAAAGAGAACTTTCTTAAAACGATTTTAATCATTGCCTTAAGAAAAATCACATGATTTAAATCAATGTGATTTTCATCAGTGACTTAAAAAAACCACAATAGTTAAATCGAAGTGATTTTAATCATTGTTTTTTAACTGGTGATTTAAATTAAGATTTAAAGGTAACTGATTAAAATCAACGAACCTTGATCCTGATAATGATCACAATAATCACTTATATTTACATCCAAATTTTAGTGAAGGGGAAAAAAATTAAATATATATATTTGAAGTAACGTATAAACCAGTTTTTTTAACTCGAAAAATTGTTTGGTCAGATGAAAAAAAAAGTAAATCCTGATTTGCGCTCCCAAAAAAATTGAAAACGCTGGACTAAACCAGGGGTCTCCAAACTATGGCCCGCGTTCTTAAAGTGGCCCGCAAAACATCAGAAAATATAAAAAAAATATACCTGTTATTCTGAACGACAATGTGTATGATGAGAATTTTCTATCTAGGACAGGGGTGGGGGTTATAAGCCCGTGAGTCTCGAGAAATGTTCAAAAACTGCTCGCAAGTCAGTTTGGAGACCTTAGTCCAAGGTCTAGCAACGTCGAAAAAACAATTTTTAAGACGTCTGGCTCTTTAATATATTTTACCCTATGCTCTTCTAAGCAGCATGTGCGGTGTCTGGCGGCCAAGAGAGGTTGGGCTGTGGTAGCCCGATCGTAAGGCGTCGGACTCGTGACCGGAGGGTCCCGGGTTCGATCCCAGCCGATCAAAAATCCACCGTCTTCATTAATGGTGGATGGGGGACGTTAAAAATGTCGTGGTCAAAGTCCTCCAAGTGAAACGGTACCGCTGGGGGTGCTGGGCCAAGGGTTTGCTCGGCCCTTGGTCTGGATCCAAAGAACAAAGTGCTCTTCAGGGCCCCATCCCGGTTAAACCACGAGTTGTGGTAGTTACGGTTGAACCTGAAGTGTGTGAGGCCAAGAGTAGTTGCGTTTTTTACTGCGCATCTTATTTTTGTTGGTAAAAGTAATGAATTTTAAGTCATTTTAGGGCAATTCCACGTCAGATCAATCATGAAAAGAAAGTTCTGAACCTCACCATTTCCAATTTCAACAAAATTTGGTACGAAGGTAGCATATGACAAAGTAAGCAATCCTGCCAATTTCAAAATGCTGCTTCAAAAATTGTACGAAGTAGAGCTGTTAAAAAACTTAAAGTGCGGAAAAACCCCCCCAAAGTTTTTCCATCTAAACTACTGTAATTTTTTTTCTAATAACAGTAAAATAAACATTTAAAAACAATGTGATAAAGGGAAAAAATAGAGCTTTGCATTGATATATTACATGACATACTTAAAAAAAATCACTATTTTTAATAGCAAAAATGTTATGCTCAGTAAAAAAATTCAACCACTCTCAGCCGCCCCGCATGCAGCTTGGAAGAACATAGGGAAACATATTAAAGAGCCAGACGTCTTAAAATAATCACTAGCTCTTAATAATGTTGCTTAAAATAATGTTGCTAGCTCTTAGACTACCTGGACTAGACGACTTTTAGCACGTCGTAAGAAATTTCCAGTGGCACAAACCAACGAATTGAAAAGGTAAGGAAACTCTTGTCTTATGCACATTTCACATTCGAATTAAATTTCACATTCAGTCATTCGTAACACAAAGGGACATAAACCTTTCATTAAAGTAAACTTCGCTTTTTGGCCGTTTTGAAATCGAGATTCGTTTCAATTACTTTTCAGCAATAGAAGGTTGCCCGCTTTTTTGTTTTGCTCTGTCGTGGGAGGTCTTTTCTTCAGAACCAACCATGCGTGACAGTAAAATGCAGTTTCAGCTGTTGCTGCCCTGAAAGTAATTACTCGAGGCGGTTTTTCAAAGTTGTTTACATTAAATTGAAATTCTGGAAGGTTCTTGACCGTCGTACTGACCGGGGGAAAGAATTCGATGAGAACGAAGTCACTGCCCCTGGTGTGGTGAGTCACTTTTCTTTGAAGATCCAAAGAAAACGAGTTTGTAGCAGAGCGGTATGAAAATGGCGTACGAGTGTGAAAATGAAAATTTTAATTTCGGATCATTTCATGTTAAATCAACCAATAAGTAAACAAGAGTTAATTTGAATTTTGCCATCTTGAATACAAATTATGCTTTTCGTAATCAATGAACTGCGGTTCTGTCTGATTTTCTTTGGTAAAACCTTCTGCTTATTTACGCATGCGTTAGGTCTTCTCTGATTTTACCAAAATAGGAGGGAGTAAGATAATAATAAGGAAAATAATAAGAAGATACCCTCTCTCTTAGAATTGCGCGCCTGGCAGCCACGAACACTTCCATTTGAAAAAAAAGGGGTGATATGTTAAGGAACGCACTTGCCGGTGCTTTGTCTTCACTCGCTTCTTACTTCCTCGGTTGAATGTTACTTTGCGTTTCCCCCTATTTTGGGAAAATCCGATGAGATCTCAGGCATGTGCAAATGCGAGGAAGGTGTTACGATAAAAGATTAGACAGTAAGAAGCATTCTGAGCAATACCAAACTATTGTAGAGCGATGCTAATTTCAAATACATACGAGGGTTGATTTTTTTTTTCAACCTCCGATAGGCTATAAAAAATAAACGGATTCAAATACAAAAAATATTTTGTTATCAAAAGTAAAGTACAATGCTCTACAATTCTCTACATAATCACTTTGACGGTTGAAGCATTTGTCATATCTGTGAACAAACTTTATAATAGCCTTCTTGTAAAATGTTTCCGACAATGATTGGAAGTGAGTTGTGACGGTATCTTTGAGCTCCACGTCACTTTAGAAGCACATGCCTTTCCAGACTTAAAGCAGGGGGGCATGGCAATGTCCGTCATCATAGCGCTCGTGTAACCCAACGGTTCCTCCAGCAATTTCATGCATGCAACGGGCCATTTTTGAACACAAAACAAAGTTCCCACCGAGCACTAAGTTACTTACATCTGTTCCCTGAAACTGAAGCAGGGACTTGGAGACCCCAGCCTGGGGTCTGGAAAGGCATCGAGCTTTCAAAGAGGCGTGGAACCCAAGACACAGTCACAACTCATTTCCAATCATTGGCGGCGGTAAGAGCATTGTACCTTACTTTTGATAACAAAATATTTATTGTATTTGAATCCGTTTATTTTTTATAGCCTATCAGAGGTTGGAAAAAACAAAAAAAAAAAACCCTCGTAGTTTAGTTGAATATGTGAAAGGATATGAAATTGAAAACAAGGGACCTTGGTGGCCAAGATGTAGAGTACTCTCTTCGTAAGCAAGAGGTTGCGGGTTCTTCGTAAGCGAGAGGTTGCGGGTTTGGTTTAATCGACAAAAATGAGACAGTGAGAAGTAAAGGGATTCAAGTGGACTTATTAAAGTTTTGAGTAAAGTGCGATTTTAGTTTAGATCTTAGGTAGACTTCAATCAGGAGCCTGCATGCTTTAGGTAACAACGAAATGTGGATTATTTTGAATGGTTTATACAACCTAAAACTCCTAAAGTACTACGCAGTTCTTAAAAAATTGGCCTGGATTTTTTGAAGTTAGATTTGTTTTTTAACACAGAAGCCATGAGCTTCGACATACATGACTGCGTACTATGCGCCTTGCCTCTTGATAAGCACAGGACAGAATTACGGCACAGTTTTTTTATACAGAAGCCATCAGCTTCAACATTCATGAGGACTGCGTACTATGCGCCTTGCCTCTTGCCAAACACAGAACAGATTTACGCCACAGAGGTTGAAATAACAACCATGGGCAAGGCGGGACTCGAACCCGCGACCTCTTGCCTACGAGGAGAATACTCTACTTCTAGGCCCATGAGGCCCCGGCACAGAGGTTGAAATAACATGCATGGGCAATCAGGGACACGAACCCGTGACCTCTTGCTTACGAGGAGAATATATCTCTATACCACCGAGGCCCCAAGGTTTTTTTTTATAGAAACTATCAGCTTCGACATACATGAAGGCTGCGTACTATGCACTTTGCCTCCTGACAAACACAGGGCAGATTTATGGCACAAAGAGGATGAAGTAACATCCACGGGCAAGGCGGGACTCGAACCCGCGACCACTTGCTAACGAGGAGAATACTCTACCTCTAGGTCCACGTGGCCCCCAGGCCCCAAGTTAGAGCTTGAAATTTGCTTGAAACAAAACGAAGTTCACGTGACACTAAAAGGGGCGGAACTTGCTGTGACGTTAAGATTTATTCTGTGCTTTACGGATATCGCTGGCTGCTTAACGTGTAGTTAGGTCGATCGCGATTGCAGAGTGAAGATGTTTTATTTTGATTTTGTTTTATTTTGATTTTTTATATTTTCATTCTACAGACAGATTTTTACTTTACTTATAGATTTGTATAAAGGAATATAATAAGTGAACTTTTTTTTAATCTTTAAGAATAAATTGATGTATGTTGTAATTAAGATATCGTTAATAAATATTCCTATTCGTAGCTCGATTTGTAAGATAGTTTAGTATGTAGATTTTAAAATGCATCATGCTTTGGTACGTAACTTACATCATAATAACTAAGGTAAAATTTAAACTTTTCAATACTTTCTGTCAAATTTCACCATTTATTTTATATAATGTTGTGTTAATTAACCCTAAACCAAAAGAGGGGCAGGGAACTTCAGATTTTTAGGGCATTTAATTCATTTAAATGGCACTTTTCAATTGAGATTTTGTAATTAGCATATTACTTTTTCCTTTTTATGTATGCATTAAAAATTCAAGTATTTCTCAATAATTTTTTATGCAGTTACAGTGGCGTACCCAGGGTTGTGTCCTGGGAGGAGCTAAAGGAAAGTTTTTGAATTTGATGCCCTGAAAAAAAAAAAAAAAAAAAAAACTGCAGTTATTTTTGGTGAATTTAAGTTGCGGGGGTACCTTTCGGAAAATTTCATAAAATAAAGTCCAAAAAAATAAATCTCAACAGCTTGGTTTAATCAAAGGGGCTTATCTTTATGCTTCTGGGGGGGGGGGGCTTAAGCACCGTAGCTCCCCCCATGGATGCGTCACTGTGCAGTTACTCTGTTAATTATTCTTTAAACAATTACTAAGATTCTTTTAGCATAGAATTCAATAAAAAGTTACGTTTGAAATTTTTAAGTAAAGTGAAGGGCAATTTTCAAGTAATTAACTCAAAGGGCACTTTGGAATTTAAATTTCGTAGTAGGAAGGGTGATTTTCCCTTTTATATGTGGGAGATTCCCTGTAAAATCGTAATTGGCTGTCCAAACTGAGTATTTTAAAAATAATAAAGTGTAATGAAATAACTGTCCCTGAACAGAACCTTTTTATCTAGGAACCAGAAAACCGGAAAATGTTGCCAATTTTCCCGTCATTTTTTAAAATACGCATTTTTGGCATTTTTTTACCCTTAGATATAATAGTTTTACTTACGAAGCCTATTCCACAAATTTATCGGTAATTTCATTTTTGCAGCGCTCCTTAAGTGTGTAAAATTCCTTCCTGACCACTGTTTTTTTTCGTCAGGCTCGTGAAGATGGAATCTAGTACTTTTGTCAATATCTGGGCTATCTCCCAAAAGCCCCAGACGAGCTTTGTACGCAGTATTGAAATGACACTTCCAAAATGTTTTATTTTTTATTGGTTATTCGGTATAAATGTCCGTCTAAAAGAGCGAGTTTACCCCCACGTTGGGATTTAACAACAATTAACCAACATTGTTGTGCTCCAACTTAATTCACCGCGTGATCAGGGGGTAGAAGCCGAAGGGAATATTTTCAATCTTTAAGCTAAGTGATAGGGGATAGATAATCCCTACCACTTTTCCCTTCCCATTGTGTAGGGAGATCACTGAAGCGTGACGATACCTGACCTGTCAATCACAGGGTGGCGAATTCTCCTTGTGGCAAAATAGAAGACACGACTTACATTTTAGTTGAGCATTTGTGTTTTTTAATGAGTAAACATTTTGTTTTAACTTGTTGCGATTTCAGTTTTAAAAGGTTTTATACTTAATTATTTGGTATTTTTTGTAGAACATTTCGTTTTGTTTGATGGATTGTTTTGTTTAAACTTTAAGCATTGAGTTAATTTCACTAAAATCATTTTGGCAGTACTTGATAAGCAAATAGGCGCTTTGTTTTGATTAGTTTCGCGAAACACTTTGAAAACGCTTGAACTCATAATTTCCTCGAATACTGTTTTTGAAACAAAACTAGCGCGCAAAGTTTTGACATGATTTTCGATCTTGGAGAAAAGTATAATATAAAGAGCCTTAGCTTTGATCCAGTACCAATTCTTTTTGCGATTTTGACAAGGGATAGAATAAAACATTACCATTACCGATATGTGTTTATCGAGAGTTTTAACAGCTCTTGTTACCACCGCCTAACATTTCTAATGTTCCATTAAAATAGAATTTCACCAAATAAAATAGCCGATTAAAAACCAGTAAAAGCTCCATTAAATTTTAAAAATTATCTCCCAAATAAATAAAACAAACCACTGTTAAATTAGTTACATAAAAATTCAAAAAAAAAAAAAAAAAAAAACGCAAGATGTAGTATTTAATTTTTGCTTCCAATCGACCACATAGCCGAGCCACATCACGAGCTCTGATTCTGAAACAATCTGATGCAAATTTGGGGGTTGCAAAGCGACACGAGTAAGCGACTATGAACTCCCCCCACCCCCCCCCACACAAGTACAATTAAAACTGAGACGTTTAATTGTTGTAATACTGAGTTTTATTGCTGCATAAATACCATTGGCATTTAAAATGAAGACACATTTTATATTGTTTTCTTTTAAGCTGTATAACCTTACATTTTTCACTAAATCGTTAGTTAACATCAGTTTTTTTTGGAAAAACATTATCGATTTTGCAACATAAACTTATTTATTTTTATTATCTTTGAACTTAACTACGAAGATGTGGGAAAAAGAATATCCTCTCAGACATTGACTTACAAATTCGTACAGAACCCGTCATTTCGCATTTTTCCAGGGGCTGGGGAGGCAAAGGATGTATACACAATGTAAAATTTACCGAAACATGGCAAAAGCCACACCCACTGATATGAAAAAATTGATTTATCAAAGCCGGGGGGGGGGGCAATTGCCCACCCCCCTGTTCCCCCTAAACGACGGGCCTGATCACGTGATTTGGATCATATACGTAATTGAAGGGGCAAGTGGATAAAGGTGATATGTGACATTTGAATTTCGCAGACTGACACAAATTCAAATTAGTGTATATTCAATTGTGTTAACTCACATACACCGTTGAAGGGGCAAGTGAATAAAGGTGATATGTGACAATATTTTTAATTTCTAGAAAAAGTTTTCAAAAAAAATTATTACCTTAACACCTTCATCCATGGTAAAAAGTAAGTAAAACTAAGATTGTCACATATCACCTTTATCCACTTGCCCCTTCAAATGCATCGGGTGCTGCAGAGATGTAACGGAGAAATAGTATGCCAAGCAGATTGTTGATGGCTAGCTTTTAGTGGTACTGAATATTACTTTCCGATATAAATGCATATGGCAGCGTTTCAACAAAGTTCAGAAATACGTTATTTTCACTTGAGCATGCTCTATAGTAGGTGGTATTCTCGGTTGAATATGAATTTAAAACATTTCTATTGTCACAATTGGCTTACAGATGTTTCCAAACACTTTAATCCAGGTTACTTGCAGTATGAAATGCGTTCAATCTTCTTTTTATTAAACTCGTAATTTAATGTATGAAGGATTGGAAACTTTTTTTATTACAACTTCTTGCGTAATTTTTGATGTCACTAAAAAAAACTTGAAGCGAATATTAGCAAAGGTTTTTCTTTAAGAATTCAATTGTATTTTCCGTTTTACAAGCAAATTTTGCATGGAATGCTGTTTACACCAATACCGGAAATTTGTCACTGATCACTTATAATTAAATTACAGCAGTTTTCAAATTATTTTCGACAATACTGTGTACTTATAGCTACTCTCTAGCAGTAGATACAGTCGAAATCAATTCAAAAACTAAGATCTGGTGGTTAGCTGAGAGCAATGTATATTTAAAAAATTTTAAGCCAAAGAAGGAATCCAGGGCCAAAATAACCAGTGTTTAAGGTACACATGATTTGATTCTAAAGTAAGAACTCAAAAGCATAAAATGTTGTAACCGATATAAATAAAAATTTAAACGAACACAGTAATTTGATTTACAACTATTTCATGCTTATGAAAAATGACTATGACAAAAGACTTAAATATGATAGACAAATTTATCCTGGATGATTTCCTCTTTAAAGCTGCAAAATTCTGCCGATCCTCAGTTTTGCTTTGAGTCAGCAAAGTGAGGGGTAATACAATGCTAGTTCTTAAGGAGAGCAGGCAAGCAAAGGCAAATACTTCTGTGGAATAGCAAATTCAAGTGTGGCCCAAAGTGCAGATTCCAAAGGAAGATCCATGTAATTCGTAACGGGAACAATGAGAGTAAAACTGCATTTGAGGTCGTTAATTTTGGAAAAATGTTTAGCGGAGAACTGCTGCTGCCCCAAATGTCACCGAAGATTGCTAAAAGTTGCATAATAGCACTTAAACATGGAAAAATTAGAGCAAATTTCCTTTTTTCCAACTTACTTCTTATTCCCTAACTTGGCCAAACATCGAATACTATGGTTTTTTGTACTTTAATTTCAAACAGCTTCCAGCAGGGATCCTCCCCTCCATCTTCCTTTTCTTATGTTACTAAATGTAGTTTTATAATGTGATTTAAAGGAACAGTGGTAGAGCCTCCGAATCCTCATCCCTATTCCCCTACCTTAAAAAGCCTTAAATTGCTATTCTAGAGCCTCGATGTTGATAATTTCAATGAAAATCCTTCAAACATTCTCTATTTCTCTGACTTTATATATAGTAAAAGTGCATTTTTAGACTTTCTATCTGGACAATTTTTTGAGTGAAACGGCAAACTCCTTTCAAATATAACCTAAAATGGCGTTTTCCAAGTCTTCAAAAACAAGTTTTCAGAACACACCTCCAAACCGAAACAAGTCTTCTACTATCGTCAAAGACAGCCTAAAAGGAGTTTGAGTTTTAAAACAATTTTGGCGAAGTAAACCCGAACAATCGCCATTTCCTAACTTCACTGCTAAAAATAGCTTATATTGCCTGTAAGATTTCAATTTTCAAAATTAGCCGAAGATTTCTAATACCTTTACTTATTAAGTAATTTTTTGGTCTATCTTTGAAGATGTTAAGTCTTAACGTCTTCAAAGATAGACCCAAAAATTTCAATTCTAGGACTTCAACTTAGATTAGTTTTTGAGGAGACGGCTAAGCACTCTCCTCTTTACTATCACTATAGAAGGCTTTAAATGTGTCAAATTTAGAAATTTCTGTGAGAGAATCTACGAACTCTTCTTTTTCCAAGAACTTAACCCTACACTGCATGACTTTTTGTTCTTTGAAAGACAAACGTTTTTTAGTGTAATAAGAAAACATTGGAACACATTTTCAAAAAAATAATTTTGAGGATAGATGGTTATATTTACTTTAAAGATACCTAATACTTGCTTTTTTTGCTTGAGTTGCCTCATGCATGGTCATAAGGAAAAATAGTCCATGTATCGAATTGGCAACGCTGTGCAGTGTAAGGTTAAAATTTATTTCAATTGAGAAATATTTTTGGAAGAGTACCAATCCTTTTTCCTCTGTCTTTCTTAAACTTAAGTCTGAAGTCGTCTCTTTAAGGCGTCAATCAAAAAAAAAAAAAATGAAGTGAAGGTTTCTGCTTATCGCTTTCGCGACGAGGATATCCTCATAGCGTCGGGAACTTAAAGCGACAGTTGGTTTTTCAAACTGCAATGTCCAAAAATTTCCAGAGAGCCTCCGAACTTCTTTTATTTCCTAAACTATACCGTAAAGTCGGGTTACTTGGACCCTAGGGGATTAGTTGAGCCCATTACAATAAAATGATAAAATCTGCGTTTGGTACTTATTAGTTGAAAACTTGCACGTAGTTCCTAGTTTCTCCGCTAGGTAGAAGCACTCAGCAGTCTCTAACGCTAGTACCAAACCCAGATTTTATCATTTTACTGTGGGCTCAAGTAACCTTGTGGGTTCAAGTAACCCGACTTTACGGTATCAGATATAGTCAAAAATTGAAAGTGTTTCAACGTTGAAGTCCTAAAAACACAAAGAGACGTTCCCTATAAATATCACAAATGTAACAAAAAATGTTTTTCAAACTTCAATATCAAAAAACTTTCAGCTCTCCGAAACATCCCAATTTCCTAAACTCAAAAGATGGTAGCCTAAAACTGCGTTCTCAATCTCGGAAAAGTTCCGGAAGAAAACCGCTTAGTCCCCTAACGTTATCAGAAATGGTATAAAATTGCGTTTTAAAGAATAAATTTTGGAAAAAGTCAGTAAAGTTTAACAAAGCCCCCTTCCTCTTGCATTGCCACTAAAGACAGCCTAAAACTTCCCGTTTTTGCTGTACAGCAAAAAAAAAAAAAGGAAATTCCAGAGTTCCTGAACTTTCCCCTTTCTCTTAATATTATAGAAAATAGCCCATAAATGCATTTTTTCAGCAAATTTCCGTGATTAGCATTCGAGTCCTAAGGTCTCTAAAGATTCCCCCACAATGATTTCAGTTTTTGAAAGTTTCGGGACAGAACTTAAACTCCTTCTCGCTTAACGTTACATCCAAAAATTGCCTAAAATTGCATTTTTGACACAGATTTGGAAAATTTCTTCAAGGAGGGCTTGAATCCTTTCGCATTATCGTCAATCGAGAAATAGCTAGGGTGTAAAGTTCATGCAATAGTTTTTAGTTTCACTTTTTGAAATGGGGCGGTACCATGCTTGCGGATTTCATGCTAGTGTGCTAAAGTATATTTAGCTACCAATGTGAAGATGTGCTCAGCTTGTATCCGAGTTTATCAGCCCACAATTCCAGACTGATGATCCCAGAAATTGGGTGCAGCTGCCCTTTCTGGATGTTGAAGCTGACTTTTCCAGTGCATTGCCGCCTTTGCTCCTACTATGGGGAGTTAATTTGTAGCTTCATATCCAATTAATGGACATTTAGTGTTTTCAAACCATTAAAACATTCGTGATGGTTATTTCAAAGTTTTATATTCTTTAATAAACTATATAATGAAATTTTGTAAGTAAAAAACCTGATACATATTTTATATCTTTTCCAAACATTTTTGGGGGAGGGACACGGATCATCCTCTTAGAGAGACAATTTCATACTGCTGAAACAGGGATGGCCATTCAACTAAATGCATTAGAACTTTTGGACGATTGAAAATTGCAGGGGAGGGAAGGGACACATTGTCCTACTTCTGTTCCTGAAAATTTTATTGTTAAACTTCTCGCACTCTTAGAGATTTCAAAAGTTATGAACTTCAGATTTAAGTGGATACATTTATTTGCGCATGAGACAAGCTTTCACATTAGACTGGCCCGAAATTGCTATTTATTTGCACTTTTGGAGAACGTCCAACTTAACTTAAAATAACTATCTAATGATTGTTAATCTTTTGAAGTGATGTAATCACTTCAAGAAATTGTATTGAAATTGTAGAAATAGAAAATATTTTAATTCTTGGTAATAATTATTCTTTACCAAATATCATAAATCATATTTCTTTTGCTACTGAAAAATGGTAGAAAAATTTGCTACTTCAGATTAAGGTTCAGGCGAGGGATTACAATATCGAGAGTTTTGCAAAAGTTAAACGCGTTTAACTTAGCCATTGGTATGATGATAATCTTGTGATTACGCCATACCGCTTAGCTTCGTAACATCAGTAAAGGGGTTGATCATAAATGGGGTGATTAACTCTTTGATTGTGATAGGAATTTCTCGGGTGCAAATCTCGGAGGAAAAATTTTCCTCCTTATTTCTGCTTTTTAAAAATTCATCCCTTTTTCTCTAATAGTTTTGTGAAGTTAAATTATATAGCTTTTTCTAATTTAAGAGATATAATCTCGAATATTATTAATGTTAAAGACATTATTATTATTTGTTTTTGTCTCTTTACACTACGATCTCGCAGTTCATGAATTTCAAATTACTGTAGCAAAAAATACTAATAGAAAAATGCTCTTTCTTCATTTGTAGCTGGATTATAGGAAACGTGTTCTAAATTTTCATTTAGTAAGATAAAATTAATTTCAAAGTAGAAATTTTAAGTTTTTAAACAATATTTTGGATGTTGAACTAAAGTCTTAAAACATGATATTTTAGTATTACATTAACACTTTTCCTGCAGGTTAAACAATTTTGCGTTAAGAGTTTTATTCCATGCATTTTGTCATTGTTTTGCTAAGAAATTTTAAAGCATTCAAAAAACCAATGTGCTTCAATGATTGTTATGTGAAACTGTTTAAATTGCTCTAATTATTGTTCTGCTATTCTTTTGACTATTGTTCCGAGCATTTCTAAGTGAAAAAATTATTTTAGTTTTCATCACTTGAAGTGCTGCTCCTGTTATTGTACTAGTCAAGCGTCAAAAAAAAAAAAAAAAAAAAAAAAAAATGCTGCTAAAAAAAATTAAAAAAAAAATGCTGCTAAAAAATAATAAAAAACATTAGAAAAAATTAAATTAAAAAAAAAATCGGAAAAAAATCAGAAAAAAAAATTGAAAAGAAAAAAGAAAAAAAATATTGAAAAAAAAAAAAAAAAAAAAAAAAAGTGGCTGGCAAAAAATGACGCTTGACCCCCCCCCCCCCAAAAAAAAAAAAATTGTATACATTTTTGCTCCAATAAGAAAGCCAAGTTTAGATTTGTGTCGATGTGATTATGTTTGTATGAAAGTGTGCTTTCAAAATGTTAAAAAAAACTTTCAATGTATTAGCTTGTGAAGTATATATTAAAATGAGATGATAAAATTGTTAACCTGCAGGAAGTATTGTGATTAGTTGGAAGCAAGCATATCAGCGACAGTCGGCAATCATTTCAATAAAAACAAAGCCCTTTCTTAGATTGAAAATAAACAATAAGGTATGGTGTTCCTCTCGTGGAATTCCGACATAGACAATGTTTCCTCTTTTTCGGGTAATAGGAAAGAATTGTTGGCACTGAATTGAGTTTGGAAACTTTTATTGTCGCTTTGAAAAAGTATTCAAACTCAAATCCTCAGCAATTGCCCTTTCCTATTACTCGAAAAAAGGAAAACATTGCCAAGGTCATAGCTTAACTTTCCAGAGGAGCACTATACCTTTGCTATACCTTTATAATGTAAATACTGTGATAAAGATAAAATGCAATTGTATATGTAATGTTTATGTAACTATATTTAAGGACAATGTGTTTTAACTGTTTGGTTTTAAATGCTATAGTATATAAGCTGAGGAAGCATTGTGAGAACTTGTATTTCATGAGTTTGAAAATGGCGTCCTCCCCTTGCTCCAATGAGCCAAGTAAAACGGAAGAAAATGAAATCTAATGTAGTAATTCGGAACTATTTCTAACCTGTATGGTGAAAAAAAAATGTTGTCTGAAATTCCTCCAAGCCACAAGTATCAAAGAGTAGATCACTGAATATTTATTCTACCAGAAAAGAGGGTTTAGCCTTTTCATGCACAATGTTGTGTAATTAATTTTAAGAAATGCGAAATGCTATTATTATCAGTGAAAATAATTAGTAGTTGTTGAAAAGATGTCAATGAAAGACTTTTTTATGCAAAAAAGAAAAAAAAAAAGCAAGCCTCAAAATGATTCGCAAAATTAGTTATTTGATGCCATGGAGGAAAAATAGTTGAGAGTTGAAAAAGATGTGTGGACCGGAAATGTCACTTTTCGAAACTAAGCAAATGAAGAAAAAAGGTGGGTGGTAGCCTACTGGAAGTGGTGCTGAACTTGTAGTCGGAGGATTCCAGGATTCCAGGTTCGGATCCCGACACCATCAAATAACCAACCAAGTTCATACGGAATTCATGCTCCGTAAATCATAAGGTCCTGTTATCGCATGTCTTGTGATCGCTTGTTAGCAGTTACACAAGTGCGTGAAACTTCACGTCTCTCCTCCAGAACTATATCTAATTAAGGAGGCGGTGCTGCCATCAATCGAAGGGATTTCGAACTGGACCTTACTCTGTCAGGAGTCTCTCTTCTGCCGCAAATCGATGCTTGCAACGCTAATGGGGCTAGGATGTCCAAAGAGGATGAAGCAAAATTATCACAAGAGAAACATTTGGAAGATGATTGCACGAAGTTCAACGATGACAATGTTTTCAGAGAATGTGTCTTCCCTTCCACGCCTGTCTATGCCCCTAATTTGACTTTTGAGATGAAAGAAGTTACAAGAAAATTTTATCAGGAAAAAAAAAACATCAGAAAACGAACGTGATTTTGGGAAGTAAAATCAACCATCTGCGAGTTAAAATGAGATGTTCACTCTCCAATGAAACTGAAATTGGCTTCCCATTGAGTTCGGCAGAATCGGAGAGAACGAGGAGTGCTTCAAATAGTTTGAAAGAGAAACCATGGAAAAGTAACATTTGTGGGTAAAAAACTCTCTTGCTCTGTTTTTGGAAATTTTTCCTCCCCCAAAAATCTGCTCTTAAAAAGCAGTGACGACAGTGTTTTGTAATTTCCAAGGAAAAAAAAAACAAGAATGAAAAGTACGTATAACTCGCTTAACTTTTCACAGAACATTTTTAGGCACAAGAAAAATGTGCAAAGATTTTA
The DNA here is from genome assembly GCA_038373865.1 of Uloborus plumipes. Taxonomy (NCBI): domain Eukaryota; kingdom Metazoa; phylum Arthropoda; class Arachnida; order Araneae; family Uloboridae; genus Uloborus; species Uloborus plumipes. The sequence continues at coordinate 17,805 of JAXGGA010014041.1, forward strand.
TTGCGACTTGTTGATTGTGTCTGCCAATAGGAAGTTATATTTGGCTAATAGACTATGACTCAATGTACAATATCTTGTAAGAGCTGGACTGTGAGACTATCAAAAAGATTTATTTGACGGTAACGGCTTTCCTAAGAGTTTGAACAGGTTCTAGAAAAGACATTACGCGAATGAACCTTGTATTGCCTGACAAATAATTTCAGGACTCGAAGTATACATCAATGCTGAATATTTTTTTTTTCAGAAAAAAATCAGCAGTTGAAAATTATACGACTATATGACATTTATGAATGCTTGTGCCTGAAGGAGAAACATATACTCGAGGGGCAAGGGATTTCTTGGAACTCTAAATTAGAAACTGCCATTTTTTTCAGTGTGCAAAATTGTCTAGTAATTATTTTGTATTTGTCATTGTAGTTGTTAACACATTTGATTCTGTGTTTATTCAAAGTAGACAATTTATTCAGATATCAACCCTCGAAAGATCAAATAACCAATTATGTTAATCATGCGTATAAGTTTAAAACTAAACAGAAAGATTTGAATTTTCGTGGTTTTTCATTCTCAGTCAGCAACTCTTATCGTGCAATTAATCGCCATCTCTATGCGTGACATGATTTGAGTAATATAGCGCTCCTCTGGTAAGTTGAGCTATGACCTTGAAAATGTTTGCCAATTTTTGGCGTATTCAGTGAAAACGAACTAAGTATTGGAGCGGATTTGAGCTGGGACACTATATGAAAGTAACCTAACTCAATTCAGAGCTGAATACATTTCTTTATTTCCCCAAAAGAGGTAAACAGTGTCCAGGTCATAGCTCACCTTTTCAGAGGAGCACTATATATCGCACTGGATAGTCAAAGCAGGTTCAAATTAAGCCTTGGAAATGAATTTATTTCATTCAGACTGTTAATTCCTTTTCGTGCATTCTTGAAAATAATTTAATCATGAATGCCATTTAGTAATGTCTTTTTAATAATTTTCAAAATCAATTTAAATTTGTGGTTTAGAAGTAGACTTAAATGGCAGTCATCTGTTATTCTTTATATGCGTCATTTTGTGGTCTTGGTCTTTCTAGTGTTAATGTATTTGTCTTGAATGATTGCTGATTGTCTAATCGCTGAGAATCTAATCAGATACTTTTTGCTTAGGAAACTTAAAATATTTATATTTCTGTAGCAGAAGAAATGCTTTGATTTGCGAAAAAAAGGTAAAAGCTGTTTTTTCTGAAAACAACAAACTGTAAAGGATAAACATTATAAATATTAATACTGAACATATATTTTCCAGCTGCAAATTGATTGATGTATCAAAAGTTTAAGTTTCTGAATTGAAAATCAGGTATAGATTAACAAAAAAAAAAAAAAAAAGGTTCAGAGAATTATCGGAAGTAGCAGACTCTTCGTACATTTTTCAGTTAGTCTTTTATCTCCTTTTTAAAAATAAAATATATGGTATATAATGGATTATTCTATCTTGGGAGGTAAACAGCACTTAGGGGGATATGGGGCAAAGAGAAATAACTAAGTACTAAGTACTAACACACGTGTTTCGAAATGAACAAATTGAAAATTTGTTCTGAAAATCAGTGTACATAAAGAATGAATAATGTATTTTGTAACATAACTATCGTTGAAAAGTTTCATTTTTGGCAGTTATTTTGCACCTTCAAAAAAAAGGTGGAAATTTTTCACCTCAAAAAACCGTGGGGCAAAGTGAAAATGCAATATTTTTGTAATGAAACATTTTCTATTTGAGTTACAGTAATTTTCCTTAAATGATGCGTATACAAACGAAAAAATGAATTATTAATGAAAAAATACACGAATAAACAAAAAAAATGAATTTGTCAATATGAGAAATTCAGCGAATAAAATAGAGAAAAACAAAATAAGTGAATGAATGAATACATAAGTAATTTAAGTAGAAGAATATGAATAAATTAATAAATGAAGATTTACGTACGTGGTTTGGTAAATGAATGCTTTTAGTGAATAATGAATAGCAAAGGGAAATGAACTATTTCACTTTGCCCCATCCATTTTGCACCGCGTCTATTTGACAAATTACGTTGAACATTTAAAATCAAAACATGTCTAATAGGAAGTAAGGACTGCCCTGGGTATCAGTAGATCCCAATTAATAGTTTAAATAATTACAAAAATGTTATCATTTTATAATAAGAAATATTTTTGAAAAACCACGAATATTACAATAATGCCATCAAATTTTGAAAATGACTTGTATAGTTTTCTTCGTAGATCTTTGGAGCTATTTATTTTTTGATAGAAATCCACTATATGTCTAGGAACTTAATTAAAATATTGTTAGATTAGTGGCGCTGTAAACAGTGAAAATATTTTACTATTTCCCTTTTCCCCACTATTTCACCTTGCCCCACATTCCCCTGTCTTTGATTCTCCACAAACACTAGTGTATTACTAGTGTTTGTGTAGAATCAAAGACACGTTTCATTAAATCCCCCAGACTTATTTTTTATAAATATTGTATTTACCTGCTCAAAGTGGCATAACTCTTTGCAAATCAATTTAAAAATAAAGTACAGCAACAGATGATTTTTATACGTGCAGTTTAGATTCCGTCAAGTAACTGAAATAGCAAGGAGGGCACTGTAATGTGAAAGTTCTAAAAATGCTATTTTCTGAAATAATTATTTCAGAATTAACATTATATTCCATGCTAAATAGTTGGAATATCTCTTAACTTGAATGAAAAAAAAATCTTCATTAAATTAAATAAATGTATCTTCTCACAAAATAATATGCTCAGTGGTGGCGAACTTTATGAAGGTAAAATTGAATTTAAACATGAGAGTTTGTAGAGCAGAATATTGGAGTGAAGATTGTTTTTTAATTTAGTAGTAAAGCTCAACATGCAGGGCTGGCGCTAGAAGCTTTGAAACCCTCGGCGAAGCTGACAAGGGCCACCTCTCTTCATACTAATATTTTTTGTTTTTTTAAATAATCAAACTCACTCTCACAAAATGTAGAAACTAAAACTTCAACAGAAAAAGAATAAGCTTAGACACAAATTGGACTGTTTTTTTCTTACAATTTGAAAAAACAAACATTTTAAAAGCTCTGGTGGACTGTATAAAATCTGTAAACGAGCCGCAATTATCTAAAATACAGCAATTCACGCATCATCTAGGGTTTGAGATTAAGATCAAAAAATACGACCTTTAACTCTGGAAATGATTTGATTTATGGTGAACATTCTGGGCAACTATCGAGACAATAGATTCTTTTCTAAAAGAAAAACCAGACATTCAAGCTTTTAAAATGCATTTTTATGTTTTCATCTGGAATATTAAGAAAATACAGAGGTTTAATATCGGTCTCTGAAAAATTTTAGACGTTGAAGCTTGTAAAACGCAATTGTAGACTATCTTTGAAAGCGTTAGATCAGCGTCTTAGCACGTCACCAAACGTTAAGTCGAATTTTCTCCGGGAAGTTTTCGAAATTGACTACCTTAAAATGCGATATTAAACAATGTTTGGTTATGATAGGGAAAAGTAGGACGACGGATTCAAAGTTCTCTTCTGAAATCTTTTTCAAAACTGAGGCTAATTTTAGGCTATTTTAGGGAAAGAAGAGTTCTGTAGTTTTTTTCTCTCTCTCCTGCGAAAATTTCTAATTTGTGAAATTTGAACCCGTTTATGATGACGTTCTTGAAAAAGGTGGGGCTCGAAAATTTTTCCCAGGTAAGTTTTCAAAAACGAAGAGTAAGAAACGCAATTTTAGGATATGCGTGGAGGAGTTAGTTTAGGAGGAGCGGATTGAGTATTTCTTTCGGAAATCTTTTGAAATTGAAAGGGTAAAGAGTGTGTGTGGGGAGGGGAGGGGGGGGGGCTTGGCGAGCGTAAGCGAGCAGGGGGCGGTAGCCCCATAGTTACATAAATTTATTTTGGCTTAAAAATTTTCCCTTAAACATGAACAGTTAAAGTTGGATGCTGTGCTTTTTTTGTTTTGAAGAGCCTGACTATCTTAAAATGTATTTATTCAATGTAAAACTTCGAGGTTTAAGACAACATAAAGCACTTTGTAGGATGTATAAATGTCTAAAAACACGTACGAAAAAAATCTACTTAAAAAAAATTCTTTTTCCCCCCAGAAAATTAGCACTCTATTCTTGCCATACTATGTTTATAAAAACTAGTGCTTGGGGACAGTACCAAAGATTATAGAGTCTTTGACAGTACTTCTTTCCCCTTCAATTACAATGTTCATTTCATACAATCCATGTTTACCTTCTCCATTTTGTTCAACAATGAATTACTGTTAGAAATTATGGGTTGGATGCTTCAAATCTTAAATTTCACTGCTTGTCTCATTTTAAGAGTTGCACACAATAGCTGATTTTGATTTTTCCTGTCTGTAAATAGCTGATAGTACTTATGCTCGCTACTTTTGTTTCAAACATTACTTGTGCTCATGTAGCTGTTTTCAAAGATTCGCAGCATGAGATATGTATGAATAAGTTATAACTTGTAAACTTCTAGCTAAAGACTATTTCAAATTTATTTGACTTTAACCTGTTAACTGAGTATGACGAAATATTTCGTCATACATAAAAGCCTACAGCAATGGGCATGACGAAATTTTTCGTCATGGAAATTAATCGTAATATATTGAACGCATCACGTTCTACGTTGTTCTTATCTATTAAATCTTAAAGTGGTTATATATATGCCGTCATATTGTCGATGCGTCATGAATTTTCATGTTCTTGTAATCTGTAACTTGAGCGCTATTAACGGAAAAACGGGCGCTGCATGATCTATACTTAAAGCTGCCACAATTTGGATTCATTTTAGTATGCATTTCAGTATCTTACATGTTAGTAATAACTTTCTGATTTGAATATTCTTATTGTGAATTTCAGTGTTTTATATATTTTTATTATTGAGGTGTATTATTTACATACTGAGGTGTAATTTATTATTTGAGGTGTGATATTACTTATCGCTGCGAAAAAAAAGTCCCCATTGTGAAACGAGTTGAGCAATAGCTAATTCCCCGGTTAACAGGTTAACAGAATGACTTAAACTAAAGCCTTTAAATAGTTAGTTGGCTTAAAATAGTATATAGTTTGTTAGGAGGAATTAGATTAAAATGCGACTTGAAAAGAAAAAAAAAAGAACTTGTTGAAAATACACTTAACGAAATTATAAGCTATTTATAAAAACTCATATTTCAAATTCTTAATGCATCATATCGTATGTCCCCAGGTAGCACAAATAACCATTAAACGTTTTTATAAACGTTTTTAAGCGGTTGTTACAACGTTAATAACCATTTTACAACCTTTAAAAAACGAAGTGTGCTGCTTGGGTCTTTTCGAAGTTATGACTTAACAACTTTTATTGTATTGAGGTGATAGGATAAATTTCTGCTGAAGAAAATTTGTAATCTTTTATGAACCTCGAAAGCCTACAGAAGCACAAATGACTAAAAACTTTAATATACGATTTGTAACATAAAGAAACACCTAATCTACTACTCTGTATTCTTGATTTAAATGTATTATTTTTTTCTAATCGTACTGTCCCTTTTATAGTTCCTGTCATACAAATCAGAATGTACCATATGTTCGGGGAAATAATCATTACGTGGCACATTGACTTTTTTTATTAAAAAAAGCAGATCAAAACACAGTTCTTATTTTCAAAACACCGCCAACTCATATTTCGATCCATAGACTGCAGTTTCGTGCTTATTATGCACTCATCAGCATGGAATACAAAAGTAACAGAGTTGGAGGCACAAATCCTCTTAAAGAACAAAGAGAACCAAAAAAACTGGTAGCTAATATGAAATTAGAATACCAGTGAGCGACCGCACTTGGTACGGTACAACTCGTAAATTTTAAGGCAGAGCTCGCGTATAAAGCAGTGAGTTAACGCCCCTAAGCAAGGGCTAAGGCAAGAAAATTAAGCTAATATAATTAATCTAATTAAGAAAATTGGGACAAGCTGAATCGGATGCTGAAAAAAAAGTTCTTGCGATTGACATATAATGTTAGAATGTTACGGATGCAGGAAATCTTTCATCCCTTTAATAAGCAATTCATGCGAAATTGTTTTAAAGATAATTAAAAAAAAACAATTTGAAATTTAAAACAAACTCCTAGGTGCAAAATATCGAGGCTCGAAGTCATTTCGTAACAAATTTCAAGGATATAGATATGATTGGATCTCCTGGACGCACAGACGTCTTTCTACAATTTCTTTAGTAATAATTTTTTTAATAGAAAGAGACCCTTTGTAACATTGGCGATTCTCTGTAAACTCGTCATTTTTAATACAGAATTTGTGCAAGCATATTTTTTTGATATCTTAGTATAATTAAAATACTAATGCTCTGGAAACTAATCTATTACTTTGTTTCGAAAGAGGGCCAATTAAAGTGGGTTTTTCTGATAAATCATGATAGGGGGGTAAGTCCCCTGTCTAGTATAACTAGTCAGGGCACTGTGCTACTGGAAGGTGTATTTGCACTTTGTTGCGATATATCTGCAAAATTATTGAAACATTATTTTGTTACGAAACTACCCATACATGTACACAAATCATGGGCATACTAACTAATATGTTTCATAATTAAACTAATTATCATTAAAAAAATTACTTCCCAGAGGACTGCTTTCGCAATACTTTTCGGGGGGGGGGAGGGGGCTTCAAGTTTTCTAATTTTTTTTTTTTTTTTTGGAGGGGAAAATAGATTTTTATGCTATTTCTAATGTACTATTACATCTAACGAGCTGTATAGGGTAGACCGGGACACGTTTACATAGTGCCGTGTATTCAAAATGTGTTATAATAGGTATGTCACAAGTTATGGCAGATGGATGCTGGCACCTTTTTTAGCCTCCGTCGAGCTTTGGTACAGCATTTGGGGAGGATAATCTGTTTTTTGCAAACTTGAGTAAATTTTGTCGAACTTAAAGCTTATTGTGAACTAAAAATGCTTAGATAAAAATAAACAAATATATGAACATTAGTAGCACTTTACCTTGTTTGAGAGAACAGTACTCATATAAAAAGTTTTTATATTTCGTTATACGTTAAAAATAAATTCGAAGAAGACGAGACACGTTTACGCAAGTTCTTACTGCTTAAGCGTGATCCTGGAGCTTTTTTTCACCGTATTGTGTCAAGCCTTTTTGGTATTTTCAGACTCTATTTAGCTTTGCAAATCATCATTTGAGGTTCAATTGAGTAATGGATTCGTCTCTTGTAACTTAGAATCACAGTTATGTCTTTATGCCTTCGGCTCGACTTTTGTAGACTATTCTGCTCGTAATAAACGTTCTTCATTTTATAGTTGGTAAAACATTATGTAAAAAACATTAACCGAACTATGTCATAAGTAAAAATAACAAAAAATGCCGTTCTGAAAGTGAGACTAGGTCGAAACATTATTCTGCATTGAAGATCTGCAAAGCGACTGTAACTATGTATTAAGCGATTCTTCCACTATGTGTACATTTTTTGGCACATAGGGCTCATAGAAATGAGTCCAATACTCTGGTTTACGAATAATACAATGAATAGTAGAGAGTCAAGTAAGTAGAATAATAAGTAGAAAAATAAGTAGAAATATTAAAACAAGCCCCTGGGGGAAAAAACGGTTTTTATGATCTTTTAAATATTTTAGGGGGAAACCTTTATCATTCTATGTTCAATTGAAATTTCTGTGTTCAAGTTATGAATAAAACATTTCATTTTTACTCATTAATCATTTCCCTCACCTCTTGGTACCACTAATAACGTGCGTAAATGTGCCCCGCTTGATACATAAACGTGCCCCGTGTACAGTAGGGTGGGGCGAAAAGTAAAAATTTTTTCAGATCAACTTCTAATAGTTGCCAAAAGTTGTCTTTGGTGATAGTTAGCTTTTGTGCAAATTTTGAGAAAAATCTGTTAATATCTTCAGGGGGCGCTGCCATCGCAAAAGTTTTATCATAGCTTTTATAGGGATTTTATGGTTAAAATATGAAAAACAATGCCGTTAACTAATCTCATTGCATTTTTTTACTCTTAGGATATACTCATGCATTCAAAGCATATGAAATAACTCACAAAAATTATTTTATATGTTATATTTATATTTCAAGCATCTTAAAAAGAAACAAAACAGTGAAAAATAGTGATTTTTAAGACAATATTAAGTAAAAACCGAATTTTTTTTTACAAAATCTAACGTAAAAATTATGAAACTGCAAACATATGACAACATTAAACAGCATTACTTAAAAATAAATGAAATATGTTTTTAAAAATATGTACAAATGTACAAAACGTACATGATACGAAAATTTTATGTGTCACAGTTTGAGCTTTCACAAAAAATCTTTTTTATTTTCAAATAAAGGGCTTTGAACCGTGCACGAACGAAACCATCCCTCGTTTCTATTCCATCTATGGTCAGTGATGCATCCGTCACCAACTTCACGCTGTGTTCCACGAATTGAATGATACAAATAAATGTCTACATGTTTCAAAGAAAATGGCGAACATCTTCGGTTTTCACCGTGTAGCTTGTTTTCAGATGGCATCATTATTATAGGAGGTTCTGTTATAAGCACATTTTCACACTGCTAATTTATCAAGTCTGCATAAGTCAGAAGAAAAGTTAATCTCAAAAATGACAAAAGTGTGGATGGCATTAATATACACAGAATTGGTGTTTCTTACTCTTAAAATTTGACGAGCAACTAACTGCCGTACATGCCTTCGATCAGCATTTAACATTGCCAGAAAATTTTTTTCAGTGTATACAAAAAAAAAAGCTATTTTCTGAATAACTGGCTCGATGACATGTAACAGGGCGCCTGGTAAATAATGCGACTGGTAGAATAACTTGCCACAAGTTTCGTGCACCATCCTTGCATGATGAGTTGCACTTTATGAGAAACCAGCAAGGTGTGCACATTTAACAATGGCTGAAACTAGCATTTTTAAGTTTGCTGTTGGATATTCTGTCCCGATGTTCAAGCGCAAATTTGATTGACTGTCATGAGTCATTAACCCTCGTGGGTTCCTTGGGGTCATATGTGACCCCAATGCAATTTCTGTTTAATATATTTTGTTAATCAACCATTTGTTTTTAATGGCATTTTGTGGCTTTTATTCTTCTTGTTTTCTATTCAAAATAATGCTATTATTGTGTTTTATTTTTCCCGAATTGCATTTTTTGCACATAAGACCCTTGGGGTCACTTCCCCAGAAGGCCAAAAAAAGAGGACGTTGCAACTTTTGTCCAAGAGAACTGGACAGAAAATGCATTGAAAAATGTCATAAGTGTTTGAAATTCACTTGTAAAAATCATGTTTTTTCAGGTCTGTAACAGATGTAAATAAATCTACAGTTATTGTAAGTTTTGCTCTAAAATTATAATTTTAATTCATAAACCATATTTTACTTTAATTGTATCTTTTTATTTTTTTTTTTTTAGCATTAAAAAGTGTGTGAACTTAAATAATGCATGTAACATTCAATAATTATAATGAATTAATTAAAGGAAGCATTGGGGTCGTTTATGACCCCAAGGGTCTTGAGTGTAACTGAAATGGGAGGGACCCACGAGGGTTAAGAATGACTCCAGGAACTAGGTACTGTTCCAGAAAGATGTATGGAGCGGTTGGCACTAATAACGGCTTCAAATACTTCCAGTAAATATTTCTGGTCTGTTCTTAGGTCAGCTCGGTCGATAGTTGGCATGTTTTGCATATTGTGCTCAACTGCCTCATATTTCACTATAGTTAGGGATTCGCAGCCTGTCAACATTTTGCCAATAGAACCGCTGAACCCACAGGGACCAGTTGTACATCCATCTGAGTATTCTACTAAGTGGAGAAGAAGCAATTTACTGCCATGAAGCTGACACATTAACCACTACAATGGCCTATTAAAAATGCTTAAAGATGTTATATTTAGCCACCTTTGCTAATAACAGAACTTCCCATAACAATGATACCATCTGAAGACGAGCTACACGACTTGAAAACCGAAGATGTTCTCCATTTTCTTCGAAACATGTGAACATTTACTTGTCATACTCAATCCGTGGAATCTAGCGTAAAGTTGGTGACGGATGCATCACTGACTATAAGTGGAATAGAAACGAAGGATGGTTTCGTTCGTGGACGTTTAAAGGCTCGAAAGGAACTGCCTTTCTTTGAAAATAAAAAAAGATTTTTTGTGAAAGCTCAAACTGTGACACACTAAAATTTTCGTATCATGTACGTTTTGTACGTTTGTACATATTTTTAAAAACATATTTCATTTATTTTTAAGTAACGCTGCTTTATGTTGTCATATGCTTGCGTTTCATAATTTGTATGCCACATTTTGTAAAAAAAAATCAGATTTTACTTAATATTGTCCTAAAAATCACTATTTTTCAGTTTTGTTTCTTTTTAAAATGCTTGAAATATAAATATATCACGTAAAATAATTTTTGTGAATTATTTCGTATGCTTTGAATGCATGAATATATCTTATGCGTAAAAAAAATGCTATGAGATTAGCTAACGGCATTGTTTTTCATATTTTAACCATAAAATCCCTATAAAAGCTATGGTAAAACTTTGCGATCGCAGCGCCCCCTGAAGATATTAACTGATTTTTCTCAAAATTTGCACAGAAGCTAACTATCGCCAAAGACAACTTTTGGCAACTATTAGAAGTTGATCTGAAAAAAATTTTATTTTTCGCCCCACCCTAGTGTACAGGGCAGGTTTAACCCATTTATGCCCAAGTTTTTTTTAAGTTTTTTTCAATTTTTATCGGCTTGAAACTCTTACTTGGAATGATTTACATACATTTTAGGCTTAAAATAGTTCGCCGTTGCCATATTTATTAAGTTATTGAACGTCCCATTTATGGGATATTTTGCAGATATCTCAGTAACATACGAACTTACTTGACTTTACTTTTGCAAAGTAACATTATATAAGACATCTGTATCAATTTTAAGCAAATCATTTTAAAATAGTTTGATTTTATGAAAAAAAAAGTCGCAAAAAAAACTTACTTTCTGTGGCTACCCACGCTGGATCGTTGCTTGACTGATTTGTTTGAAAATAGTTGTCAATAAATCAACTCTGCTGTCCAAATAGGGGCTCTAACTGGTTTTCTCAAGAAGGACTACTTGTGAAAAACAGCTTTAGTAAAAAGATATACCCATTACAGGTTTTTGTATGCAGTAACTAACAGGCGCCCCATTTTTAGGACACTGGGCATAAATGGGTTAAAGTAATTCTGTTATATTATATTATAATAATACTGCTCAGAAAATGCATAAATTACTTTGGTTCGAAAGAGGGCCAAGTCAAGTTTGTGTTTTTCTGATAAATCATGATAGGCGGTAAGTCCCCTGCCTATTATGACTAGGCAGGAGATTGTGTATTACTTTGTTGCGTAATATATGCAAAATAATTGGAACATAATTAATTTTGAAACTACCTATAAATTTAGGTACAAATCGTGGACTTAATAAGTAATGTTTCATAATTAAACTAACATTAATAAAATCACTTCCCAGAGGACTGTGTTCTCAACGACCCAGATGCATACTTTCATCACAAATGTGGCTCTCAAAGAAAACAAAGTTGCGTTTCAACACCGTTCTCAGCAATTTCGGCAAATTCACACTGGTTGTTTTAAACTTCATGCCAAAAAACATTTGCAAAAGTAACAGATTTTTCTATTGCAGCTTTGAATTTGTGGCAGGGGACTGTTTGAAAAAACTCCGGACAGAACAGTGTTCGATTGTTTGGTTGGCATCTCAGCTTTGTCAAAAAAATGAGAACTTTCTTTGGTTTAAGACTTGAAGCTTCTCTAAAGCTCAGTTAAATTTGACGCATGTTATAAAGATAGAAGGTAACTTGGAACCTGTGATTTGATAAGACATGTGGCTATCCAAAATTGTCTTTCTGTCTCAAACTCATGCTAGTTGATACTCCGAAAACCGAAAGTTGAGCTCCGCTAAGTTGACTCTTGTTGACTCCAAAAATGACTCCACTAAATCTCAAGGGAAATGTCCTCAACTAGTTGCTTGAATCCTTGCAAAGCAAACAGCTATGAATACTATATTTACGAAGTGTTGTGGGGTGTTTTAATGGTTTTTTGGCTCTCCCATAAAAGATATGGCGATTGCGTCTTTCAATAATAGGAAATTATAGTTTTTCCTTTCCCTGATAGGTCAAAAGCCTTAACCAAGACATAGATTTTTAATCTATTGTTCAGTGCTGATCTCCAAGCAGGAAAGCAACCTTTCGTATTAATGGCTGGCACAGCTCATTTCAAAAACTTTACTTGCAGTTATTAAAGCTAGCAGTTTCAAAGATATAACTATAGTATGCATTCCTGATTATTAGTTTTTGCTCTGAAAAGTTAACATTATAAGTTTATTTCAACTAATTCGCTAAAAGAGCTAATACAATTGAATCGGTGAGTGCAAAAACCACTTCAGTCAAATAAATTCAAAAATTCGTTTTTCATGGAAACAAGCTCTGAAAGGCAAGATGCGTGTTGACAGCAAAAATCGCGTCAATCAGACTAGTAGTTCCAAAGTTACAGGGCCTCCCTTCTGATCGTTGAGCGCAGAAACGACGCGAGTCCAGTGACTGACGTTGTTTATGCACCCAACGCTAGAACGAGCATGACTTTCTAAGGGCGCGCATTTGTTCCCAACGATCTGATTTTGGCACTGTTAAGAGGACGATACGTAAACATGATCGGATTTACGCACCTAAAGCACTACACTACACTGCAACGTTTCTTGACAACATCGTGACGTAAGCCTGACGTTTGCGTGACGTTAGCCTATGAAAAACGAGCTAGGTAAAACGTTACAGCTTGCTTGGCGAATTAGAGGAGATCGCTGACTGCTTGTGAGCTCTTTTTGGCTCCGCCCGTAATGACGTTCAGTGTCAAGTTAAGTTGCATTCTAGTATAACGCAGTCAGAATTTTCTTGGTGGAGGGGGGGGGTGATCAAAGCAATATTTTCTCGAGTAAAAGACTACTGTATTAGATTTTCAACTATGTTTAAATTGAAGTCTATGGGGTGTTGTCCCTATCTCTTCTTTGCTGCGCCCCACTGACCTGATGAATATGAAGAGTTGTGTGCTCATACCAGTAACAGCTTTCACGTCACCAAGCTACTCTCGTTGGACGTAAACAAATTTGATGATTGGTAGAAGGACTAAAAGAAAAAAGCTTTAACAGAGAATGGCAAAGGGAAAATGTGAAGAGACACAAAATTTAAGTTTACCCCCACTAGATACAAGGAGTTCCCCCATAGCTTTATGTGCTGCGATAAACCCTTTTCCCTTAATTTCTTTGATTGGAGCTTGCTAAGCTGCTGAAGCTTACTTCCCGAAAAGTCGCTTTGCTTAAAGCCATGCCTATCCTTCAGGGCACGTTCCAACCAACATAAATAAAATGGAAAATATCAAGAAGGTGATTGTATGTATTCCCGAAAAAAACTTTGTGATGAACTATTTACCTGATCAAAGACTTCACATGATGGCAGAATATGATCTATTTAAAGAAATGTACGTGTCCATTTTTTTTTTTTTGTTCCTCTTTTATTGGTGTAGATTTAGTAATCGCATCTCAATTTTTGTAATAATCTTCCATTGTTGATAACCCATATTCCTTATTCTGTAAAGTTTTAAAGTTCTTTATTTCTTTTGATTTCGTAATTTTTTTTAACGATGTATAAGTAAAATTAATCCGTTCTTAGAGCTTAATAATTTTTTGAAGTCATGTGTCACAATAATAAAGCAAGAGCTACTTCATATCTGATGAAATCATAAATAAATATACTTTTAATGTATAATTTTTGCAACCAAGTGTAAAAGCCTATTGAGTGCAAAACCAACATCAATCCAAATTACATTTCATAATTTTCCTGAGCCCGATTTAGATTAAATCTATGTAGTTTTTGCATGATAGCAATATACATGCATGTTATGATGCTGGAAAAAAATTGTCACAATTACTCGAAAATTTGGAGCTATGACGTTTTTTCTCTCTTCTGAAAAATTTGAAATTCTTCACTGACGTTGTTTTTGCACTCACCTATTCAATTTGCACTTTGATGATTTATTTTTTTCATTCAATTTTGAGGAAGTACTCTACAGCCTAACATGAAAAATTCTGAAAAATACTCAGTCATTTTTTTCAAAATTTTGAATGAGGTTAGACTTAAAGAGAATAAATTCCCTCGTAATCGAGACAAGAACAGGGATTTTAGGACTAATGGTTTTGATTTCATTGAAAGGAAACTACGAATTTTTACTAAAAATCGCTGTTTTTCTTAACTTTAACCTCTTTGAGTCGCGTGTTAATATTTTCCGACTGAGCAACTTTGTAAATCTCATTTTCTAGTCTATTAACACATTTTAGGGGGGCCGCAAAAGATTAGAGGAATTTTTTCCCCCTATGTTCCTTGTGACTAGTCTAGTGGACATGGATACTTGAGTTCAGTTCCACATTTGTAAAGAGCCATGTTCTAACTATACAACCGGGAATAACAAAACAGCTCTCGGTGAGATCTTTCCTCCTTTTGCATTCTGACGAAGGATGAATTAATAATGCAATTAAATTGCTAGAAGAATAATCTTATGGAATCCTTGAATAAGGCATACAGTGTAAAAAAAAAAAAGCAGCTGTTTTTCTAAACAGCTTGCATTCAGTGGTTCAATGAATAACAATTTAAAACTAAAGATTTATTAAAACTTTAAAATAAACTACTATAGCAGGGCAGTTTGTCTGTTTCCAGATTTATAAGGGTTAGCTGGCACCCTTTAACTGATGACCAGAACATTTGACAGGGACGCAAATATGAACATTGATCTTTGGTCGGTCGTTCAACACATTTTAAGGGGGCGTTCAGAGCGAACCCTTTTACCCCGAGTCCTTTTAAAATTAAGCTTTTGAGGATGCAAGACGGAAAACCTACGTTTCGTCCCCGTGAAGCGGGGCAGTGAGGGGGGATACGAGAACGAAAATACATGCTGAGAAATTGTACCTTTGGAGGTAACGTTTAAAACAAGTTTCATGATTAAATAGTCATGTCAATTTCACAAGACTTTTCTTTTTTTTTCACAAGACGAACATCAACACAAGACAATGAGAGCTGGGTCTCCAAGAGGTGCAACCTTAAGTGGGGGCACGGGGCAGATTGCGGATTAGGAAGGGGGTCGTTGGCGGTGCTCAACGAATCATAATCAAGTAACCGAGAGTACGCAGGGTAATGATATTTATCATGTTTGTTGATGAAGGCTGTCTGATTGTAAATGAGTTTGTTGCTGTGAGCGTAGAGGGAGTTGTAGAAAGTATTGGCAGTTTTGATAATAAAACTTGGAGATTGAAATAATTTCCAGTTGGTTATGGAGGTCGACGCCCCTGGCGAATCACCTTGGGCG
>JAXGGA010014042.1:0-33260 GCA_038373865.1 Uloborus plumipes
AAACGCTCTTATGAACGAAATCAATCTCCCGTTGCAGGCATGGGCATGCTGGCAGCCTTCTATCCAGACGACAGAGAGCGGGGGAATGCGATGGCCATCGCCCTGGGGGGCCTGGCCCTGGGCGTAATGATCGGGCCCCCTTTCGGTGGAATCATGTACGAGTTCGTCGGCCGTGCTGCCCCATTTCTCATCCTCGCCTTCATATCTTTGTTCGATGGAAGTAAGTGCGTTCTCTTCTCTTTTCCATTCAACTATACTTGGTCGGCATTATTTTCTGCCTTCATTCATTTATTTATGGTCCATTTGGAAGAGTCAACTATATCGTTCCGTTCTAAGACGGAAACATTTTCAGTTAAATTTAGTGAGCGAGGAAATCGTCGATGGTTACAATGTTAAATTATCTTGATTCAAAAGTAGTAAACTGCAATTAAATTTTGATCTATATAGAACCCGTAATATTAACTTTCGAATATTACCAACGCCTCCTAATACTAAATGCCTACTGCTTTCTGGTTCTTAGCACAGAGCAAAATTTCTCCCTTGGTTCACAATGCACAGCCATCGATCGGAGTTCTTCGAGACAAGAGAAATTAACGATTGGTTGATTTCTAAACTTAAATTTAAAAATTTGCCAATCAAAAAATTTAACTCGAATATTGTTTGAATTTCACACCATAACAACGGCATCGCCGGGTTTTTACAAGGTGGCGCTCAAAGTGGAACCAATGTCTCCAGTGGCGAAGCAAAAGTAGCAGGCATTTAGTATTTGGATGCGTTGATATTACTCAATGGAATGAACCAATGGGAAGTGACGAAAATGGAAAAACCTGAGTTCTTATACATTATTTCTGTTTTATAGTTTAGTTTGAGAAATAAACAATATTAGTTCTTTATTGACCAGAGAAAAACGTTTTTATTGAACTAGAATATGGACCTGAAAAGAATCATCTGCCTTTTGGCGATTAAATTATTTTCTTAGACAATTAAATAAAAAACGTTATTCATCCAGTATTAAGGAACCCAACCGGCACCATTCAGTTTTATTACTCCAATGATTTCTTTTCAGACACATAGTATTCTATTTCACTAACTGATAAAAAAAAAGGCCTGATTAGTCCCCCCTCTCCCTCCACATAGACTTCACTTTTAAAGCAGGCAAAAACCGTCCTTCAAAAAGCGTACAAAAACATTTTAGACGACAAACATTTTGTGGGTTTTTTTTATATAAAAAACTTTATAATTAGTAATGTGCCTATAATAAAAATAATAATCATATTAATAACAATAATAATAACAATGATAATATTAACAATAATAATAACAATGATAATAATAACAGTAACATATAACTGGACAAATTTAGTAACACTAACATAGTTTACTTTGTAGCAATTAACCATAGTTGTAATGACGTTAACTTTAGAAGCAAGGATTCTAAAACCTGAAACAAAGTTCCGCATCTTGACTAAATTAAACTTAATATAATATATGTATTCTTGGAAACAAAAATTTCTTGAGTAATACTAAAATTATATTTACACATCTTGAACCATTGTTGAATGCAGTAAGATGTCCTTAAACCATTCTTTAGCTTACAACAGACCGGCTTTTCACACACAAAAAAATATCTAAACAACTAATCAATGTTTTTAGTCACGTCGGCTAAATATAAATTTTCCCCCGTAAGCCATCTGTAGTTACGCAAAAGATAAATTCCCCACACTTAAGGGAGATGGTATTTGCAAATTTTAATGAGTCGCGAGGATCATTGAAATATCCATCAACCATTCCCTGCTACTGGTTGTCAGGGCTTACGGATTAATTGGAAAGGTTCCAGTTTATGAGAGAGCAGGCGAAGAATATATATTCACGCAGAGAACTATGCCCGGAATTCTTCATTCGAAGGCGGCAAAATAGGGTTGGCGTGAGCGAGAATTTTTCCTCACTGTCGGCATTGGGTGGTGATAAAAGTAAAATAAAAGTTGATATTTAGAGAAGACGACAGAAGCCCATAATGCGGCTTGGTATAGGAAAGAAAATTTTATTAGGAAGTCTGAGCGCTGAAAATAGTGGCGTGAAGCTGTTCTGGGAAAATAATTGGGAAAATTATCATATATGATGGAGTTTTAATTTTAGTAATTGAAAACCTGATAACTGATATCATTTGCACAAACACCAAAAAATATACTAAAAAATCTAAATGTGGGTTAACTTACTTGATTTTATCTATTTATTTGGTATTCTGCTTATTTTCTATGCTACAAAATGGAATAATCTTAAACTGAAGTCGAATAATAAGTTTTATGTCATTTATCTGCTAAAAAGAAGTAGATGACTTCAATAAAATAAGTTTCGTTCAGCTTGATATTAATCTTCAAGAAAAAAATCACCACTAGTTGCGAGAAATGCTTTGAATTTTACTTACAATTTGCTATCATCATAGGTATCCCTCCAGTTGTATTTAACTGGAAGACTTCAAATAAACTCCATCATACGTAGAAGAATGCTTTTCTTTTTTTGAGTCATGCAAACATTTTATATGTGAGAATATTTTTTCAATACTAAAATCCCGAATGCTGATTCTATTTTTGAGGAATATCCTCTAGAATCTAAAATCCTACAAACAAGAGATAAGAATTAACAAAATTATAGGAACATGTAAAATGTTTTGATTCTTGCTTCGACTTCTAACTCTTGGTTGCTCTTAAAGCACTCAGGAAATATTTAAACTCCGTTATCTTTTACTTTGTTTATTTTTTCAATTTGATTATGTTGCTTGATGACGGATTAACTGGATGCGGGTGTCATTTTGTAGTAGGTACCATAAGCGAGATCGCGAAAGCATATTAAACGCTTTAATAAGCTAAGTAAGTAAACCTTTACATTTCTGGATGATCCCACTAGTAACTCCCATTTACGATAACAGAAATCAACCTCCCTTAACACGACTGAAGATAAAAGTGAATCAGTGTTGGTTTTTCTTCATATATAGACTTGTATACCAATTATAGGCTAAATACTCACATAACTTCCTAAGATATAGCTATCGTAATATTAGACAAGAGCATTTACAAGCTTTAGAAGAAAAAACATTTGATTGCACCACTCCCTAGAACACATTGGTACAAAAAAATTATCTGAAATTCTCTCTTTGGAAGTCTACATGCATATCAAACTTTGTCTGAATTCTTTCACTACTTTTTGAGACATATCAGTCACAAATGAGGGGAATACTTTTCGATTGTTTTTCATCTCTCCTCCCTGTCACTATTGATGGCACGTTTCAAACTTTCAGCTTGATTTTTTGTGAAGAAAATAAGACTTGTTAATTTTATGCCAATAAAAGTTCTTCAATTCAATTTCTAAGTGACGAAGAATTATTGGAAAAATATTTCAAATACTAAACATTCAAACACGAAAATTATTTCGAACGTTTTTTTCTTTCTTACACTCAATTGCAAGTCAATTTTGTTCGAAAGATATTGTTAATACATGAAAATAAGTTTAAAAAGTCAAACTATAACGAAAATCAAGACCAATCTGTAATTTCAGCAATATCTTTCCCCATTAAATGGATATTTGTATTTCATGGTATTTCTCCGAATAAAGAAATTAATAGCTTTTATACTAATACAACCATTAAATGAATACGTACGTAATACATTTCTGACTAGATGACTGTCATTTTCTTGATGTTTATTCATATTCATTTCTAATTCTAAAAAACATAATAATTTACCATTATACACTGAAGTGACAAAAGTCATGGGATACCTCTTAATATCGTGTCGGCCCTCCTTTTGCCCGGCGAAGTGCAACAACTCGACGTGGCATGGACTCAACAAGTCGTTGGAAGTCTTCTGCAGGAATATTGAGCCATGCTGTCTCGATAGACGTTCATAATTGTGAAAGCGTTGATGGGGCAGGATTTTGGGCACGAACAGACCTCTCGATGGTGTCCCATAAATGCTCAATGGGATTCATGTCGGGCGATCTAGGTGGCCAAATCATTCGTTGGAATTGTCCAGAATTTTCTTCAAACCAATTGCGAACAGTTGTGGCCCGGTGACATGGCGCATTGTCATCCATAAAAATCCCATCGTTGTTTGGGTACATGAAGTCCATGAATGGCTGCAAGTGATCTCCAAGTAGCTGCACATAAGCATTTCCAGTCAATGTTCGGTCCAGTCGCACTAGAGGACCAAGTCCATGCCATGAAAAAACAGCCCACACCATTACGGAGCCACCACCAGCTTGAACAGTGCCTTGCTGACAGTTTGGGTCCATGGCTTCGTTGGGTCTGCGCCACACTCGAACCCTACCATCGGCTCTTACCAGCTGAAATCGTGACTCATCGGACCAGGCCACGGTTTTCCATTCATCTAGGGACCAACCGATATGCTCACGTGCCCACGAGAGTCGCTGCAAGCGATGTCGTTCTGTCAGTAAAGGCACTCGAGTCGGTCTTCTGCTGGAATAGCCCAAGAAATCCAAATTTCTCCGCACAGTTCTAGCAGACACGTCCATTGTACGTCCCACATTGATTTCTACGGTGATTTAACGCAGTGTTGCTTGTCTGTTAGAATTTACGACTCTTTGCAGACGTCGCCGGTCTCGATCTTTAAGTGCAGGCGGTCGACCACTGCGCTGTCCATGGTGGGATGTTATGCCTGAAATTTCATACTCTCGGCACACTCTTGACACAGTGGATCTGGGAATGTTGAATTCTCTAACGATTTCCGAAATGGCATGACCCATGCGTCTAGCTCCAACTAACATTCCGCGTTCAAAGTCTGTTAATTCACGTCGTGCGGTCATCATCACGTTAAAACCTCTTCACATGAATAACTTGAACAGAAATGAAAGCTCTGTAAAAGCACTGCGCATTTATACCTGTTCTATGCGATGCTACTGCCATCTGAAAATTTGCATATTGCTATCCCATGACTTTTGTCACTTCAGTGTATAACAACAAGGTGAACAACACAAAAGTGGCCAGACAAATGTACATAATTCTATATTTTCCGAGCCACTTTTATTTTGGCCACCCTGTGCAACTTTTTCACCGTATCCATCAAATGAATATGCTTTTGTAAAAGTCTTTTTAATAAGTGTTCTATCTTTTGAGTTAAACATTTCTCCTGTTTCAGTTCTGCAGCTCATGGTACTACAGCCCAAAGTGACGAAAGAAGAACAAGAAGGAGCTTCTATATTTACGCTTATTAAAGATCCATACATTTTAATTGCAGCCGGTAAGTACACCAGCAGAAATGCACCGAGCATGATTTTACTTGAAATTTAGTCTGAGAGAAAATGAGTTAAAAATAGTTGATTAACGAGACTAGGTAAGACTGCAACTTAAAAAAATTAGCGCTCTTTATCATATGGAGTAAAATGTTACCGCCCAGTGATCTATTTATAGATCACCTCTTTTCAGATCTCTCACTGAAAACAATACCCATTTATCATTTGAATGATTAAGTGGATAAAGCTGATATGTGGCATTTTTTAAATTTCTAGAAAAAGTTTTCAAAAAAACTGTTGTGTTATTTATTTTTAATGGATTTTTCTCAACGGGTGAAACGGGGTTATATTCTTTGTTACCAACCATTTTGATGACTAAGGGGGGGATACGGATGGACTTATCGCCTTCATCCATGGTAAAAAGTAAGTTTCAAAAATTGTCACCATATCACCTTCATCCACTTGCCCCTTCATTTCATATTCGCATTGGCTGGTTTCCTTGCACATGTGGCTACATCCCTAAAAAACTTTTGAACCTTTTTTCCCCGATCAGTCCAGCAAGTAACGTCTAAAGTTTGGCTTGTTGCAGATTCATAGTACAGTTTTCAATTCTAGGTACAACAAAATTTTTGTTTTAAAGAAAATTATACTTTTCTGTAGCTGGTTTTAATTTTACAAAAAATTTAGTCTTAATTTACAAAATTGGTATCTTCAAAGATAAGATAAGAGGAAAGTTACCTACTTTTTTATTTACCAGAAACACCCAGGTACCTATTTATAGATCATCTATTATTTCAACTACAAAATACTGTATGTGAATAAACTGAATTTTTACACTATTTAGAAAGTATTGAATGTGATTTAAAAAGATGTTTCAAAATTTTTCATTTTAAAAGTTTGAGCATTAACGGATTTAACATTGAAATTTAAAGTAACTTCAACGTACTATTTGGAATATTTTCTTCCAACAATTTTTCCAATTTGTCATTCATGGGTAGTTGCATGCAAAATGAAGATACTGTTGTTTTTGAGAGATGAAAGCTTCTTGTATTTTGTATGAAAGTTGAAAAATGTTTCGCGAATCTGATTTTTTTTTTTTTTTTTTTGAAATTACGACGCGCTCGCGAAATTCGTGAAAATTAAAGCCTCGCGAAATTGAATGCTTTTACAGTTAGAGGATGAGTGTAATTAAAGTCTCGATTTCAAATACTACTGGTTAAAATGACTTGATGTTTCACCACAGCAGTTGTGACGCCATGGAAATTTGTTTGAAGAAGGAACTATTTATTTTTATATTTTTATTTTTATTTTTTTAAATGATGTTTTAAAATGTCCCGATTGAATAAACTGTTTAAATTGTAGTTTTTAAATTAGATTGTTTTGAAATGGGCACTTTATTTAATATAATACCCTGTACATAGTGTGTTACCATTGTTTAGTTACATGAATATTCATTTAAGCTATTTAATACAATTTACATTTGTAAATATAAAAGAAAAAATTACAATCGTTCGCCCCTTATCCAAAGCTGAAATAAATCAAGCTTCACCTTTTAAGCTTACCCTGGCTTCTAATTAACCGACAGTTTTCGTTTGATTATGCACTCTTTTTTAATTTCTACATTAAATGATACTTATTTCTCTTTTTACTTCTTCATTTTCTTGCTGTACAAAAACTGAAATTAGTTTTGACTTTTAGTTTTAATTTTAGGAAATACAACAGTAGTTTCAAACTTTTTCTATTTGAGAGACATTCATATTTGTCGGTAGAAAAATAAAAAAAATGGCTTTTATATTAATAAGACAATGGTATGTTCATAAGACAAAGCTAAATCTGAATTTGGTCCTTTGGGATTTTAATTACGAATACGCTAATTGTCAATTTCCCTTACCTTTCCAGCATTTACAGATGGAAGCAATTATCAGCCTAACGTTAAAGAATTTCCCTCTGGGGAAATCAATATTTTTCCGTTTTCTGCTGCTAATTCTTGCAGAATGGCTTTTGATTTAGCATCTACTAGATTGTTTAAGATTTCTGAAATTGTTGAATCTCAAGTGCACACGCATTATATATGGTTTAATGATAAGTACCCCAAAATAAATCACTTAAAGGGTTTATCATAAAAACCACTCAATCCAGTTTTTTTAATTAATATTTACAGGAAAAACAAAAGACATTTCACGCCTCATTCACTCTTTTTTTTCCCAAAACTTTTTCGAAGTAAAATTTTGTGCGAATCTTTGAAATTTTGGTCCGCAATCTGTTTGTATGATGGTGACTAGCTGTTTTTATACGTTACCTGAAGTAAAAATGAATAATTATGATAATGAAACCAATAAATATATCAAATCAAAATGAAGGCTTATCTTAAACAAGAAGCATATAGCCTCACATAATGAACTAATTTTTATCATTATTTTTTAATGGATAGGGGATTTTCTAACATATGCCTAACATAGGCCCCATAACATTATTAACTATATTTAGACAAAAAACAGAATGTGCTAAAATCAGTACATTTCACATTATTTCCCGGTTAAGTGCTTAAATGAGCCAATATTTAGAAAAGTGCCAATTTGAAGTTGGAGTTTTCTGAAAAAAAAAATTTTTTTGCAGAAAAAAACTAATATTGGATTTTAAGTCTAAATTGGGTCTAAATGCAAGAAAATAAAAGGGGGGAGGTCAAGGAAGTTATTTACCCCCTCTTTAGATTACTCACTTTTAAGCCGTTACAGATCTGATGAATGTTACAGATCTGATGTTAATATGAGTTACATATTTGAGTTTATGCTTTCAGTCTTCGTTAACATCTCTAAATATGATATCATTTCCTTGCATTTTTAACATAGAATTAAGATAATTATATTAAAATATATATATTAGGCTAAAAAATCAAATTTCATTATAAAAAAGCATTTCTTGGAAATAAAAATGAGCGATAAGGTTTTTAGATAAAATAAATTATGAGATTACCAAATCCAAGCTAATAAAACATTTGTTTTCTTTTGAAACAACACACAACTTCAACTTTTGCAACACACAACTCTGCTGCTTGCTTTTCTTTAATTAGTTACAGGGAATTTAATTTCTTGATCAGAAATTCAGTTTAGCATGCTAGTTATTATCTAGTTATTAAGCGAAGTTATGAGAAATTGAAGCACCAAAAAAATAAATAAATAAAATAATAATAATTAACTTAATTTCTGCAGTGTCAATTTTTCTTATTTTACTAACTTCTATTGTTAGGTCATACAAACCAAAAATGAAGCAATTGTACTGAAACTCATTGCTTTTCATTTTTAAGAACAAAAATATTCAATATATATGGCTAAAACCTATTATTTTTGCTTTTTATAATTCTGAAACGTGTGAGTTAGTTCTGTAACATATTCGCAGTTTTTCAATGTTACCGCTCTGACTGTTACCGATCTGACAAACTGACAAAGTTATTTTTTATTTCCGAGTCGATCGCACTAAACCAAAATCAAACACGTGGTTTTTTCACTTGTAATAAAGGACTATACTTATATATAAAATAATTTTTAAAATAATGAAAACTGCGCATTTTAGAGCGTGTTACCGATCTGATGACTCAAATGACACACATTTTATAAAATCACTTTAAAAAATCTTACCTACAATTTTAGATGCAGAAATGCAAATTTTTAATTACGATTCGATAAAACATTCAGCCAGGCACTCAGTATCACGTGGTTTTGGTGCAGGAAATGATTTTGGGAGCCTAAACATCGATCGAAAGTTATTGTTACCACTCTGACGGCGGAACTTGGGATACGCTTATTTCGCATCGGCTAGAAAATCAGAAAACGATTAAAACGAAAATGAAGTAAAATATTAACAAAGGGGTAAAAATAGAATCGTTTTTTGTGCAAGTGCGTTTTTTTTTGGGAAGTTAGAAAGTGCGCATGACCTGTTTGCATGCCAAGCTATGCTACTTGGGACACGTTACCGATCTGATTTTTGATGTATAAAAGCAACATTTTCTGAAGAAAAAAAAAAATTTTCTGATGTTATTAGATGAAATGAAAGCAGAACCTTATCTTCTTTCTGGGGAAAATTATTGAAATACTAGTGAAAATTCCCTTGGGACTCAAATTGGCACTTTTCTAAATATTTGCTCAAATACCCATTTTTAAAAAATTCCCATTGTTAACCAATTCATTAACAATGTGATTGTCATAAAACACACGCTAAAAATGAATGTTGTTTTTACAGTATAATACAGCTAATTTTATAGTAATGAACTAATAATTGCTAAATTTAAATTAATAGACTTGTAAAATTGCTAACTTTACAGTAAGGAACTGTAAAATTGCTAATTTTACTGTTATAAACTGTAAAATTGCTAACGTTACAGTAAGATACTGTAAAATTGCTAGTTTTACAGTTTATTACTGTGTATTTTACAGTTTTAAATTGGAACATCGGCTGCCAGTATTATATTGTAAAAACAACAGTTCTTTTTTTGCAGTGCAGTCGCAATTGTCATTAGCAGTAATCACAATGAGAATTTTGAATAAAGATTTCTCTGAAGCAAAAAACATTCATTACTATCAGTGTTCTATGGTATCTTTATCTTATGCAAAATAAACGGAAAATTATAGTGACCATCACACATGCCTTCTCTTCTCGCTTTCTTTCTTCATCCCCCTCCGTGATTGCGTGTGCTGCGTTGCGGCAGAAACGTGTGTGTATGACCAACGCATTTCATATTGTTTGTAATCTATTTTATTCTATAAAACATACACTTTTGTTGTAAATATTTTAGAATCCATAGTTTTCATTACTTATTTTAGTTAATACCGATAATTTTTCTTCTTGAGAGCGGAGAAGATGATGTACAGTGACGCATAAGTATATGATTTTAGGTAAATAAAAGAATGGTATAAGCACACTCTATGCAATTTAAAAATGATTGATAAATAATTGAAATGATTTCCTGTGATACAATGTTTCACTTCTATCGTGCATCTTTACGGCGCACTTTTTTTTTTTTTTACTTTGAAAAATGTTCAGTGTACGACTTTAAATTTTTTTGGTTTTAAATTAGCAGTACTAGCTCTTTATTTAAAGATAAAAATAGTTTGGATTGAGCTAATTTTAAAGTAAATAGACTTTATCTTGCAATACACCGCCAACTCGACCATTTCGATCCATGGACAGCTGTTTCGAGCTTATTCTGATTTCATCATCATGGAATACGAAATTAGTCGAGTTGGAGGCAAAAATCCTCTTATAAAGCAAAGAGAGCCAAAAAAAACTGGTAGCTAATGCGATATTAGAGTTACCAGCGAGCGACCGCACTTTTGATGTGACTCGTAATTTTTTTGGGCAGAGCGCAAGGTATAAAGAACCGCCCCTAAGCAAGGGCTAAGGCAGAAACATGCAATACACCGCCAACTCTACCATTGATGAGAGCAGAATAAACTCGAAACAGCTGTCCATGGATCGAAATGGTTGAGTTGGCGGTGTACTGCATGTTTCTGCCTTAGCCCTTGCTTAGGGGCGGTTACTCACTGCTTTAGACCTTATCTTATTTGTTTCTCTTTTTTTTTTTTTAATCCCCCCCCCCTTCAGATCCCAATTAAATTCAAGTGATACCTCAACTCTATGGCGTGAACTAGCCTATGCAATCACAGATGCGAGTTAATGAAGCAATTGGTTATAATATAACGTTGTTGATGTTACTTGTGCGTTTTCTCAGTGACCCTACAGTAAACCATGCAGTTTCATTTTGCCCCACGTTTCCCTTCGATTAAAAGAGAGGGCGGCTTTTTATGTTCACATATTAAGACAATGGTGGAGCATATGAGAAGTAGAACAGCGTGAAAATAACACTTATTTTGTGCAAAGCTTTTTTAATCATTATTATTTTCAGTACATTTAATGTCAATTTTTTGTGTGGAATGCAATAAGAAAAATAAAGTTTATTGACTTTCCTATAAATTCGAAAGTTCAGCACTTGCCCTAATGCATTCATTAGTCATGCTTTTGCTTAATGTGTTAAACCTAAAAATATTGCAGCATCCGTGAGTGAAAAACGTAATTCGTTGTCTTACCAGGAGCCATCACATTCGCCAACATGGGCATCGCCACTCTGGAGCCTTCCCTGCCCCTGTGGATGATGGACACCATGAACGCCCCCAAGTGGCAGCAAGGCGCGGCCTTCCTGCCAGCCAGCATATCCTACCTGATAGGAACGAATCTTTTCGGTCCCTTGGGGCATAGGATGGGCAGGTGAGATCCTATCTCAGCATATCCTTCTGCTAGTCATGGAATATGCACGCAACTCGTTGATTTTTTAATGTTCTCTGAAGTACAAGATGTGACAATTAAGTATCAGGATTGGTCTTGAAAATTAGCTTTCTTTACTGGTCTTAAAAATACCCTTTTAGCCTTTTAAACGTGCAGTGGAGTCTCCATAATTAAAATCCTTAAAACGCGAATATTTCTTTATCTTGAAGTTTTCATTTAGTCCAAAAGATCCTTAAGATGGCTGCTTGAACTTCCTATAAATTGAATTACCAAATAACATGAAACTTTTAGCCGGTCGCTTGGGACTTCGAGTTATCAAGACTCGACTGTACTACCTTCCTCTAATAATACACCGCTGTATGAATGCTGTATTCACTTCGCTTCTAGTATTAAAAGCAGAGTTGCAAGTCATTTGGTAGCATCTTTTCTAGTAAGTCCGCTGTGTTTGCTTTCACCTGTACTACAGACTGAAAGGAGCTCGCCGCAATGCACTACACAAGTAGCATCAACTCATCGGATTTTGCTTGGCCGATCATCGAACTCCTCGTAAACTGACCCCGTAACGCACGATGACATCGTTCCGATCAGTATCCGAGCACGGTTTTTGATGAGCTACTTTTCATCGGAAAGCGATATTCTTCCGATTAACTTTCCCGATGAAAATAAGCCGAGCATCCAAAATTGATCCTAAATTCATCGACACGGGACTGCACTGCTCGTAAATTTCTCCAAATCTCATCGTATTTCAAGCAAAACTCATCGGATTTTGCTGCTCGGATTCTGTTCGGCCGATGAGCCATATTGGAGCAATTCCCAAAGAGAACTCACCGAATCCGATCATCGGCCGATGAGAATTTCATCGTGTTTCGATGAATGGCCAATCATCGGCTGATAAGATTATGCTACTAGGGTATTCACCTTTGGAAACAGGTAAAAGTCGCGTGGTGAGTACAGTTGATGATCGAGAGCAGTATCGCTTATACCGGCAGGAACTGTTTCGCATTGAGCGCATTGAGCGATGAGGATGACAGTTATTTGCTTACAGTTGTACGAAAACTTTCAACATACGCAAATTCTTGGGGCAAAACTTTTTTTTCCCTCTGTTATGATTTTTAATATTTTACTACTTTTGAACACTCAAACGTCAATCTTAAAGCACGATTTCATTATTATTTTTAATGCATGCATCAACTCCTGTTGTCACATGTTGTCCGAAAAGTTCATCATCTACAGCAACCTCTGTACCTCCAAATATCGTTCATGACTTTTTAATATGAGTTTTCGTATCAAACCAAACACTTATTTTACCAATTTGAAACAATAAAGTGGAGTTTAAAAATTTCACTAGGAATTTCTTTTTCTGCTATGCTTAATTTTTCAACATATTATCGCGGCACTTCGACACAACAACACTTTGCCAAGTAGGTCACTGATTGTTTCGAGTTTTATTACGAAATAAACACTTTTTAAGTCGGTTTAGATGGCTGATTTCATTTTAAGAAATGCTCCACAATTTTATAACATTACAGTTCTTTCACTTAACAACTTCGAAGCTCTTGTTGAATGATGTTATTTTGTTTTTTTAAAGGTGGCTATCGACTATGGTAGGATTGTTAATCATTGGAGTATGTCTTTTGCTGGTAAGTAATCTATCATTAAAATTTCTAATAAAAAATAATCAAGAAAATTTACTTTAAACAACACACATTATTTTACAAAAACATACATGGTTGTTCTTTGGAGACATTCAAGTTGAATTGAATACTATATTTATGTAGTATTCTGTTCTGGTTTATGAAAATACAGTGAACTCTCACTTATACACCGCCTCATTTATGCGCCTTTTTCGCTTATACGACGATTTTAAATGGTCCCAGAGCATTCCATAGCAAAATAATGATAGTATTATTCGCTTATGCGTCGCTCTGAAGATAAATATTTCACTTATGTGCTGAATTTTCCGTGAAATGTAAAATAATTTAGTTATTTTCTTTAAAAAATAAGCATTTTTCTTTCACTTTCCTCTTTAATCTTTCGCCTTTATTGCTCACGGAAGGCATTTTTTCCACATGAACTAGAGTTCGGAGAGGGACAATTGTCTATTATGGATCGTTTTAAAGGGAACAGTTTGTAATTAGGTATGCTACAATTTTTGTTTTATCTTTATCATTGTAATTACGTTACAGTAATTGCCATATCGTAGTAATATGTCCCTTGTCTATAGAAACATTCTTATTCATTCTCTCATTAGAACCTATGTTGCGTTTTAGTCCTTTAAATAGGCTTGTTCACTTATACGTCTCTCTCACTTATGCGCCTTTTTCTCTTGGTCCCTTGGGCCGGCGCATAAGTGAGAGTTCACTGTATTGACAGTGGGTTTTTCTTTATAGATTACTAGCTTAATACCCGGCGTTTCCCGGGTGCTTATTAATAGCAACATAGGCATACAGGGAAAAAAAAAGTTGGAAAGAGTACTATTCATATCGGTATAAAAGAATTTGCATCAATCTGTCTCTCTTAGGTACAAACTTTGAAAATAAAAAAAAACTAAAATATTACAGAAAGTTAAACGTTTACAGAAAAATAGTTCTTATCAAAAGGTGAAAATTAAAGATAAATGTTGCCCTTCATGTGCTCCGCTTGCCGCGTCCACATGGCATGAAATATCATGCAGCATCGGAAGTCGAAAAAATTGCATCAATTTCACCCGCCAAATTTAAAATATTAACTTTTCTCTATTAATTGTTCCCACCTACAAAGTAAAAATTATTATAACTCAGAAATAAATCTATTTCTCGTTCTGAAGGCTTATCTCCATTACAGACGCAACTGTCGTCTCATTGCAAATTTGACATTCAAATCCGTGGTTCTTTTTATAAAGTCCACATGAATTATGATTTTTTTTTACTTATTTCAATGCTAAAAGGAAATAGGTGAGCCTTAAATTGAAAATTCATTACTTTAATCGTACCGTAAAATGGGGTTAATCGGAACACTTTTCAGCTTTGATTGTAAAAAAAGTAGTTAAAAGATTTTTTTTTAATTTGATTTTTTGGGTAAAAACTTCGGTCTTGCTTTACTTTTGATATTCCAAGCGAAGACAAAGCATTTTGAAAAATTATTATTAAAATATATAGGAAATTATGGGTGTTCCGAATCACCCCGCTGATAGGGGTCAATCGGAACACTTGTTAAAATTTTTATTTTTTTTCAATTTAACCTGTAATAGGTTTCACAAAATGAGTAATATTGATGGGGGAGAATAAGAACAGATAATTACTGTCAAATAAATGCATAATTTCAATACCAGTAAACGTGTATAATTTGTCAAAATTCAAAATAATTTTGAACTTATGAAAAATGAAAAGTAATTTTAAGAAATGCTTTTGAATTGAAATACAAAGATTTAACATGAATGGAAGTCACTCATGTCGTCCACAAATATGTACTTGTCCTTAAAACTAGCAATTGTGACTTGGCTTAAGTTTTTTCATAACATCTCCTGGGATGAACTCTGCCTTTTCTTTAGTTTCTTGAAATCTCTGGGTTTCGTGGATTGTCCTGAAAGTTTTTTACGCTTATTCATCACTGCCTGTGTGCTGGACTTTTACTACATAAAGTCTATGTGACTTCCCCCCTCGTATTTTAAGTAAAAAGAAGTCTCCTGGAGAAAAAATCTTTTGAAATCTGCAACTGTTTGTCATTCTAAGATCTAGTTGCTCACGAGAAGGGATAAACAGTAATAAAACCTTGTCCTTGTCTTGATTAGAAGAATTGGGGTTAGAATCTTGATTTTTCAAACAGTTTCCTTCAAATAAGTTTGAATTGGAACAACAGAACTAAGTGTTCCGATTCACCCCGCAAATTTTTTTTCTATGCCATTTTTCAGAATTCTTCATTCTTATGACACAATTTATAAAAAATGTAAATTCTAATGCGGTATTTTGTTGTTCAGATACATGTATAATTGAAACATACCGCTCTTAGTTTTTAAATATAAGAAGGTTTGATCTTGCATATGAAGTTTTGCAGTCTATGGAAATATTATGTTTTCTAGCGTTCCACGTGCAGCCCTCCTTAGAAGCCAATAGCGTTGCCAGATTGACAAAAGTAATTTTTTCCTACTCCCTATGATCTTACCTTACTAAGAAAAAAATTCATGGTGAAAAATACCCAATGGTTCATTTATGAAGAATTTCGTCGTACGGTCGGAAAGTTTTGTTCCGATTGACCCCGCTGTTCCTATACACCCCATTTTACGGTACTCATGTTTAAATGCGTTAAATTTTACCAATTTGTTGGCTTAAAGGCTTAGCTTTTTTTTCACTCTATATATTCAAAATGGAAAGAAAATGGCCATTTTGAGACACAAAATTTGAATTTTGGGATTATTTAAAAATTTCAAAACCTAAACAGCCTATGTGAATTATAGTGCATCGAGGAACCTCTGTGCCAAGTTTGATGAAAATCGGACGAAAAATGTGGATTTGTATAGAGAACAAGTATATATACATACACTCATTTTTATAGATATAGATTACAGCGTATTGCTAATGTATAAATGCATAAAGTATGTTACATTAAAACTCAAATAAGCTTTTCTTCTTAATATGCTATGCACAATACAGTTATCTTTACTAGTATGTTGTTGTTGTTTTTTAATACTAAAAACACTGTTTAACGGTTTAATTTAAAATATAAAAAAATTCGAAAATTAAAAACCAAATTTTTTGCTTCAGTTAAAAACTAGAATACAGTTCATATAATGCATGTTGCATAAAAAGTACTTAGGAAATTTAAATGGTGCCTTTTAAGCATACATCATGAAAAAAGCAAATATTATTCTTCATTGCATTGGAGAATCGTAGCAAAACTTTTTACATCAACTTCTAAACTAAAACTGAAAATTAAAGTTTTAGTAGAAGTATCTAGAACTGAAACTTCTTTAGACTAAAGTCCTTAATTTCACAGAAAAAAAGCTACGAAAAGTAAATGCAGTCTTTCAAGTTGTTTAGTGTGACTTAAAGTGCCAAATACTTTGTGTTGCATAACTTATTTTTTATCGAACTGCACTATAAAAAAGGGCATGATTTGTAAGTGGTGAGGCTAAGAAAGAAAAAAAGGAACAAAGATGCAAAAAAGTTGACTTCAAGTTCAAAATCCAAGCGCTTCATTGTTTGATCGTAGTTGTAGTATTTAATATATCCTTTATGAAAGAGAGGATACTATCTATTAGTTTCATTTTCAAAAGATCATGTTCGGGTACGGTTTAAGCCTATCATTTTGAAAACTAAAATCTTCATGTCTCATGGCAACAGAGCTTTTATAACAAACATAAAAAAAAAAAAAACTGTCGTAGATGCTCTTTTGTGAAAAAAAAAAAGCTTTTAGTATAAAATGCTGAACTCTGCAGATATGCTTGATTATATTGAAAATATTATATATACTTGAAAAATTCTAATCGGTAAAACAATGCGATCAATTTTCCCTTTTACAAAAAAAATGTGTCCCGATTTAACTTTCTACATTTAAGTTCAAGCTAATAATAAATAAAATTCAGACTTCAATTTTTTTTTTTTTTTTTTTTTTGAGTTAAAAAAATTTGCGAGAGTTGAAAACAACACAGAACTATGGCGGTATTTTTTTCGGTCAGAAATACTACTGTTAGACCACTGTTGATAAAATAGGCAAAAAAAAAAATTTAATTTTCTCAACAATTTACTTTAGCTTTTTTTTACATGTCCAATTTCTAAAACGAAGCGAGGTATAGTATGACATCACAAGTGGAGAAGCTTTGGTGAAAAGCAAGATCGACGTAACAGCCATTTTGATCCCTGGTTAACATTAGATCCGCAACAACAAAAATACAACCCCAAAATGGTGTCTAGTCTATAAAGTGACGTGGCTAAAAGCGTTTTGCATACTCGTGCCGTCAGCTAGTGAAAATGAAACAACGAATAAGCGTGTTTTATGTTCATTTTTTAAGAAAGGAAATGAGTCAAAATTAGGGAAAAAAAAGGTAACTCACTCCATGTTTTCGACAGTTCTCTTAAAAAAAAAATAACTTTTTTTAAGGGGGGATTCCCCCATTGTCTGAATGAGAAAAATTCCATCTCAACAATATTTGAGCTACACAAAGTTAATCACTTGTACCCATTATGAAATAAAAAAAAACACGTAAACGCGCTGTGTTGTGTTTTTAAACATTAGAACTACTCCAGTGCTAATTTAAATTTCAAAATTATAACTATTACACTTGCTCAAAAACTAAGCAATGTGAATCTACAATTAAAAAGCGATAGCTTTGTGAGTGAATTAGGTAAAATGAGATAC
The DNA here is from genome assembly GCA_038373865.1 of Uloborus plumipes. NCBI lineage: Eukaryota > Metazoa > Arthropoda > Arachnida > Araneae > Uloboridae > Uloborus > Uloborus plumipes. The sequence goes on from JAXGGA010014042.1 coordinate 17,854, forward strand.
AAAGTTTGAAAGCACAAATAAGATGACCTTGTTTCATTCCATTTGCTTGCCTGGCACTGAAGAAGGAGACTGTTGCCTCCGAAACATGCTTTCCCCTTTTAAACTTTTAATCTTATTTGTGCTTTTAAGCGTTGCATCTCATTTTACCTTAAGTGAATCTACAGATTTAAAAAAATGTATAATATTTGATAAGTATATTTTTTGTACTTGGTTTCTTTCAGATTCCAATGGCTCGAAACATAACTCATCTCATTGTTCCAAATGCTGGAATAGGCTTTGCAATAGGTAAGAGAAACAACATCTTTTTATTCCTTTCTGAGTGACAAAATTGAAAAAAAAAAAAAAAAAACTTGCGAAACTTCGCTCCAGCTATTTTTTAATTTTCATGGAATTAAAACTTTGAATCGCAATGAAGTGTCGTACCTGTTGCGTTTTGTTAGAATTTTATTGTAATTTTTAATATTTTATGGGCAACCGTTAATAATAAAATAGCCTTTATCGGATCTACGTATGTCAATTAAAAAGTTAGTTGCACTCTTTGAGAACAAAACAGCAAAAATTTGAAAATAACTTTATTTGTAGCTTAATTTTAAATTCAAAATCTACGCTTTAACGCAATTATACAACTTAATGTGTTATTTAATCGATTAATGCCTGACATTTTTTTTCCAAAGATATTTTGTATACTGGTTACAAACAGTGTTTAATGGAGGGAAAAATAATAAAAAAATATTATGTAAAAAATAATGTTTTTATTAAGGAAAGATAAATCATCACTTAAAAGTTACGATAGACCCCAAAGGGTACATCCTTTTTTTACTTTTTTTTTTTTTTTGGCTACGATATAATATTTAAAAAGACATTTTGTAAGAAGGAATAAATTCAGCAATTAACATAAACTGGGAAGCTGAGAATAACTTTGAAAACTTTTGAACGCTTTTTTTCTTGAGATATTGAACGATGTCATTTTTGATAAAGAAAAAATCATATTAAAACTGCTACAGAACACACTTCACAATAGTTATGTGCTGCAATCTGTTAATAACGAATTGAAACAATACCAAGGTAGTAATTGAACACTATTATTTGGTTGAAATGTTCATTTTGGGGAAATTCAGACCTTTTTTTGGACCGTCCCTAAAAAGGGACGCTAGGCATTAATGGGCCAAGCATTTGTTGAGATGCGGTACAATTTTTTCGATGCTTTCTGTAAAGATATCCCGTCCAAGGTCCGATTATTATCATTCTTTGGGAACAGCTTTCACATCGTCATCCGAGGGATATCATCGCTTAGAAAATTCTTGTCTAGTGGTCAGAGAAGTCTGACTCGAATTGCGTGGACCCGGGCTCGGGCATGAATTTGCTTTATATATGTACTCAGGCATGGATGGCAGTCTATAGACATAAACACAAGTATCTGCAGCATTCTTGCGCATTTCTGCTTTTCAACGTTGTATTTATGCTATTAATGTTTATTTCTTTTGAATGTAATACGGAAGGGAATTTAAGGCTCAATTGAGTTAGATTCAATTCACACAATATTAAAACTCAAATCCGCTCCAATAACACTTGTTTTTTACTGCGCTCCCCAAAAAGAGGTAAACAGTGTCAAGGTCATAGCTCAACTTACCAGAGGAGCACTATATTTGCTCTCCGATTTTAAGTGATTGCTGCAATTGTAATACTGTTTTACTAAGAAAAGAATAGCTGTCGAACATTGTACGGGATTTCTTTGCAGAAGCCGTAGAAAAACTTGCAATGTCACTGCACGTACGGTATTATATTTTGGCAATACTTAAATGTGTTAATGACTTTAGGATATTAATTGAAAAATTATATTATGAGTTTTTGAACGTTTGAAATGATTCAAATCATTCTTTTTTGAAATGATAACACCAATTTGATGAGTTTTTCTGATGTAATAAAGCTTCTTTATAAGTAAGCTTGAAAGTTTTCCATGAGAGTTATTTCATTACTTTAGCAGAGTTTGCGTCGTGTTAGGAGATTTTTTTCAAATACCATATTTACAAATACTCCAGCTGAACACAGATTTTGTGTATTCTAGGCATGGTTGATTCATCGATGATGCCGATGCTAGGATATTTGGTCGACATCCGACATACGTCTATATATGGAAGTGTGTATGCCATAGGTGACGTGGCATTCTGTGTGGGATTTGCTGTCGGTAAGTATTCCAAAATCTTAGAATCTTGCAATAAATATTTAATGCGAGCAAAATTTTATAAACATTTGATTTTTAAATTATTCATCGTTTATGCATCCACTTGCTTGATTATTTCTTATGCATATGTTATTTTTATTTTCACTTTTCAGTTCAGCAATTTAAATGTATTTCTTAATTTTAGCTGTTTTCTGATACAGAAAATATAAACAAATAAACGATACTAAAAGAAAGAAGTGCAAATGTTAAGAGTTAATATATCAATACTATTAAAATCCGATTGCACCTATCTATGAAAGTTTGTATATATTTCTGTCCATCAGACAATCACTTGTGATTGGCTGCTTGGTGGATCAGTATCTGGATTCGACAGCGCGTGACCTTGATGACGTCATCACTGTGTGAGGCAGCACACAGAGCCCCTATAACTGGAGAGGCCGACGCATCCGCCATTTTGGATCAAGCGTACTTTCGCACAACAGGAAAACTACCTCAATTGGCAGTCATTCGCCCAACAAGAAATATTTGCTTCTTTCTTGCATCACTCGAATTTCTTTCTCGCATTTGCGTACGTCGCATTACAACATTAAATTGCTGGTAGCGTTAACTTGAATAATTCTTTCTAAAGAAAAGATAAATTACACCAGGCAGTCATAGGACGAAGGAGGGCGACAGTTCACCTAAAAAAAGCATACTATTTTATTGTTGACAAAACGTCATCTTATAAGTTCTTATCAACTTGCTCTTTAAAACTAACGCCAAATTTGGCGCGATAAGATGGCAATTCCTCATTGTGTAGTAAATTTTATCTTTGGCATTTCGTTTTTAAATAAATGATTGTTAAGTTCTTCTTTGAAAAAAAAAGGGGGCAGAAACAACATTTATCAAGTTAAGTTAACAACTATATTCAAAGAGGAGAACAAAACAAGCAGATCATAAAAATTTAGCAAATTTAGCAGACGATATCCGAGTAAAATATTCTAGTTCCATTAGTTAGTATTGTGGTCAATTGCATTTAAAAACAATCGATTACGACTGGAAATCTACGAAATCAATTGTTACTTCTTTAATTATGATAGATATGTACTTGAACTCTCAAATTCTATTAATATTGTTAGGATTTGAAAGAAGTTAAAATGGTCTTATTTCTGGCAACCTTGCGTTTTTTGCAGCTTAGATGTTTATAGTTAAATTAGAAATTGAACATAAATGAACTGAAACTCTCTTAAAATAGTGTTCAAATAAAGTTTTCCAACCAAACTACAAAGTAAACCACCCATATTTATGCCTTGTCATGGCTAGTTAATCCTGGCTGTTACGGGCATGCTACACGGTAATGGATCAACAGCAGACGACTTTTGATCCAAAATAGCGGATGCGTCGGCTCCCCTCTCTACAGTGGCCTTAGCACCACATATGCTAATTACTGCTATAAGACAGTTCTTTTAGATTTGTCACTGTTTAAAGGAGTTAGATGGACATGAGGTTCTACTGTATATAGCATTTGCATATAGCATATAGCATATAGCATATATAGCATTTGATTGAGAAAATGTGTATACATATTTTACAGAATAAAATCCAACCGTAAAATATTTTAGTGAGTTTTATGAAATACCAGAATGATAAAAATTTTGCTCATTTTATTCTGCGCTTGAAATGCGCCATTTTATTTTCGCAACGTTTCGCATAGCACCTTAAAAGTCAGTTTCCATTTTTCCTTTTTGTTTTCTTTTTATTTGGATAACAAATGCTTTTGATTGTTGCAAAAAGGAATAAAATACGTATGTATCTGTTTTTCCTAAAATTTGCATACTTTATAAACTATAGCAATTTGTTGATGATTCATTTCAGGACCAATGCTGAGTGGCAGTATTGTCAAAGCCATTGGTTTTACTGGGTAAGAAACATTTTTTAATCTCAGCTGTAATTATTTTCCAAAATTCACAACTTCCAGTAAATTATATGATTTTTTTCCCTAATCGTAAATAAAATTATTAAACTAAATAAGTTTGAACAGTCACTAAAAAATATGTGTTTACCGAAATAGTAGTAAGCAAAATAAACTTGCAATCTGTCATCCAAATGAAAACACTTTAGTGCTAACAGTTGCAGAAGGGTAACCCTTTAGAATGGCTCAATAACAATACATTCTACTACTGATTCGGCAAAATTAAAATAAATCAAAGTTTTGCTATTCGTGCTGCAAATTACACTAGTACTGAATATTAAGAAAATTTTCGGATTTGGCTATTATCTCCTGAACTACTGAGCCGATTTTGATGAAATTTGATATGTACATACACAATAGGGTGGGGCGAAAAATAAAAATTTTTTCAGATCAACTTCTAATAGTTGCCAAAAGTTGTCTTTGGTGATAGTTAGCTTTTGTGCAAAATTTGAGAAAAATCGGTTAATATCTTCAGGGGGCGCTGCGATCGCAAAGTTTTATCATAGCTTTTATAGGGATTTTATGGTTAAAATATGAAAAACAATGCCGTTAGCTAATCTCATTGCATTTTTTTTACTCATAAGATATATTCATGCATTCAAAGCATATGAAATAACTCACAAAAAATTATTTTATATGATATATTTATATTTCAAACATTTAAAAAGAAACAAAAACGTGAAAAAAAGTGATTTTTTTAAATATAAATATATCATATAAAATAATGTTTGTGAGTCATTTCATATGCTTTGAATGCATGAAAACATATTTTGAGTAAAAAAAACGCAAAGAGACTAGCTAAAGGCATTGTTTTTGATATTTTAACCATAAATAACTATCAAAAATAAAAATACACATGCCTAATATATTGACTTTTCAAGAAATAGAAGTTCATTTAAAATAAGCCTTGGATTTTAATTGTTCAAGGAACTGATACAATGTTCAGTAAAAATTGCCTCCTTTTAATTTAATCGTAATTGAAATAAGCATTCTTTTGATGCCTCAATAGACTAAACTGGATGTTAATATTATTTTTCAATGAAAGATTTGTGCACACATTTTGCAACAGCAGAAAACCGTTTAATCAGTTCTCAGAAGCGGAGCTTCGCTTCCACCAATTTCCATGCAGTTTAAAAAAGAATTATTAAATTTTAAAAGACCATGCAGACAGTTATCATTGCCTACCTAGTTCCATACTTCCCCGTTTTCCCTCATTCTGTCTTTATTTCTATAACCTTTGTAATACGCTTTTATTAGTTTCACATGTGGGTTTGTCAGTATGTATGTAACTCTAAATAAAAGATAAAATTCACGTTCTTTGCAGATATAAAAGTAATATATTTAATGCTATTATTAATACTAAAGGTTAAACTATATTCCATGCTGATGCATTATACATGTAAACTTATAATACGACATGGTTTAAAACTTTATATTTTGTTTAACTCTAAAAGCGTATTTTTTAGTTTTTTGACCTAGAATTTAATTGTTCCTCTTCTTCTCAATGAAAATCAATCATAATCCAAAGCAACGTAGTTTGAAGTTACAAATTGTTATCTAGAAAGATATCTTAACATCGGTAAAAATGATCACTGAAATGATTTTGTGTTGCTTTTAGGCTTGTGTATTGCATCGCCGTCGTCTGTTTCCTCTACGCGCCTCTGATGTTTCTTCTGCGAAAGCCACCGGGGCGAGCGGAAGATCAGGTAAAAAACATGTACTAAGATTATAAATTAAAAAAGCAAACAGCCCCTGACCCTGATTGCCGATTTCATATTAAAACGAAATTCTCTGATCATAAGGCATTTTAAATCTAAATATATATAATTGGTTTCGAGAGGATATGGTAAATACGGAAAAGGAAAAGATAATCCTTTCTAATAAAAGTTGCTAGTCGTAAAAGCAGAATAAAGAGGAAAATTGAAAATCATCTTTAGTGTCATTCCATCCTGACTAACATAACATTCAGAGCTGATTTTGTAACTGTTTTTACTTATAACTTAAAGTATTAAAAATATTTTTTGTTATGCTGGTGGATTTGCAATGTACATGTTATCTATGTATCATTTCTGCTAAGAATTTAAAACAAAATTACTAACAGTAGATGCTTTTTCAACCAAAATAGCAGCGTGATTAACGTAACATTTTTGCAACCCTGAAAATGAATGCTCATGTTGTATGGCAAAAATTTCTCAAAGTAAGCAAGTGTTAAAAATTGAATGATATGTTTGAAAAATGTGCAAAGTTGACTTTTAAAAACATAAAACACATTTATTAAATCTTAACTTTTTTTTAATCTTAAGTGTCACTTTTACTCAAGATGGAGTGTGACTAACGTAACGTGACTAACGTAACCATCGAATAACAAGCAGTAAACACACTACAAACTATTTATTATGGCTAATCTCAGTGATAATTACAATACTTTTTCAATTTTTTTAACTTCTTATGTTGTATGATTTTTATTTATTTATTTATTTATTTTTTTATACTTTTTTCACTTCGGTATTTTTTTTTCTTCGGCTGAGGTTGACATTTCTATGGAATGACCATTAAAATTAATTATAAGTATTCTATCTTAAAATATACATACTTTAATGAAAATGATCTAAATCATTACGAGGAACTACTTAAAATTTAAGCTATCCTCTCATAACAAAATCAATAATTGTTTAAAAAAAAGAAATTACCTTCTAAATATCGTTTTGGGTAGGCTCTTAAAGAGTTACAGTGAACTCGTGAAAATAATTTTAAGCAATTAGCTTTTCAACGCGTGAAAAAGCTTTTCTTTCGCATTTTGTTTCTCCATTCTGAAGTTATTTAATTCCATAGCACTGTTTCACAATATCAGTTTGCAAAATTTTATTCTTCAGGTACTTCTGAAAGACACTGCAATCCGTTATGTCAGCTACACAAACGACGAATCGCCAGACGAAGAAGATTTTAGAAAACCACAGCCGCAGCAGCAGGAGTGGGTGAAGTGATGAAGTGAATTCTAGACACCCCCTCTTCACCCCGAACGAATGCCTGCTCTCCAACCTCTGATGCCAAAAAAAAAAAAATGTTTAAATATGAGACTGATGGCTATGATCGTTGTCTTTTCTGCATTCTCCATGAGAATAGCGCTCTTGTCTTCAAAGCTCATCACCTCGCCAAACATCGCCAAGTTTTGAAAGAGAACACATACAGCAAGTACATGTAATACGCCGCCAGCTCGGTCATACCGCCCAGACACTGCGATTTTACTCTTGTTGAAGCTTATTAGTCTGGAATAGGTAGTACAGTTGAACCCACTTAATGGAATAGCCATTTTGCCACGAAAAAATATTCTAAAAAGCGGGATATTCTATTATCCAGGATGAAAAAAATTGCATTACAACGATTTGGTACATTGAAAATGTATTTTATTAAGCGGGATATTCCTTTAACCGATATTCTAATTAGCGGGATCGACGTCGAACCCGCTTAATGGAATAGCCATTTTGCCACGAAAAAATATTTTAAAAAACGGGATATTCTATTATCCGGGATGAAAATAATGCATTACAACGATTTGGTACATTGAAAATGTATTTTATTAAGCGGGATATTCCTTTAACCGTTATTCTAATAAGCGAGATCGACGGTAACTAAACTGGAGGCAGAAAACATCTTAAATCGCTTTGCCTTCTATTCGCGAGTTGAACTGTACCATTTCACACTCCAGGGTCCCCCGTACCTACCACAGCTTCGTGGTTTAACCGGGATAGGGCCAGCGCTCTGTTCTTAATTTTTGAACCAGAACCTAGGGTCGAGCAAACCCTAGGCCCAGCACTCCCAGAAGTATCGTTTCACTTGGAGGTTTTAGTGACCACGACATTTTTAACGCCTCCCAGCCACCATTAATCAAGACGGTGGATCTTTGATTGGCTGGGATCGAACCCGGGTCCCTCCGGACACGAGTCCGTTGCCTTACCGATCGGGCCACCACTACCCGAACCGTACCATTGCTGTGGTCCATCGCTCGTGTACTAGTTTGACTTTAGCTACCAGTTTGTTTGGCACTTTTAGCGCATTTAACCCTTTATGCCCCGACGAGACTCAGAAGTCCCGCTTGTATTAATTTAATTTTGTGAATCTTAAATGGCAGGAAACATGCTGAAGCTTTTAAGTACCACTCCTTGTACTTCACTGAGAGGCCGACAGATGGTACCTGCGATCGGAAACAGTTTTCTTAGAGGCCCTAAGGTATAGAGGGCCGTGGACCCTACTCATATTCAAAATTTTTATACTCGGTATATATGTTTGATGAATTTTCATCGAAAAAAATCCAAAAAATATGTAAAAATTCATTGGTTGATTGGTTGGTTTCGTGTCACAGATAGAAAAATTAAATAGGACCGAAGGTCCTATGTACAGCATCAGCGATACGAAGACAATTTTCTTTGTATAAGTCTGGCCACGGATTGTCACTTATTTGTTGCAATTGCGCCAGGATAGCGGGACAGTTGAAAAGGTACTCGGGGCTTAGTTCTGTGTCTGGGCAATTTTTTCAGAGGCAATACGTCCTTGTCCCGTCTTTATGTATCTTCATCCCTCTGAAGTGTCCTATCTTAAGTCTTGTTAATGTACTGGTGAGGGTTCTATTGGTACTGATTTCTGGAATTTGGAATTTTATTTTGATTTTCTATCAATTAGTTTTGCTCTAGCCACCGAATTAATATCGCGTAAAAATTCATTGCTAAACTAATTTGTGACACAAAGGGTTAAGATGTTTTTTGCCTCCAGCTCAGTTACTACTGATTCTAGAATGATGAGCTCCAATAAGAAACAAAAATGCAGTCTCCATATGATATGACCGAGTTGGCTGTGTACAACATGTAGTTCTAACTTATTCCTGGTTTAGGGGCAGTAACTTACTACTTAATACATACAGTAAGGTTTACATACACAGTTTTCAAGGAGAATTTCCATCCGAAACGTAGGACTCGATAAGTAGAATGTACATTATAAATGGTTTTCTATATTTCAAATAACACACAAGCTATGTAAAAACCACTATTTTAGAGAAAGACGAAAATGACGTGCTGTCTGTTCAAAAATACAGTGTGTATCATGTAGTTCTAGGAGAAAGGAAGGCTGAAGTTTAATTTGCCGTCAGGAAACCACACAGTAGTGTAATAGTGGCAAAAATAATAATAAGTTGCAATGGAAAGGGCAGAGTAAACTATGTTTCTGGGAGCATTAATTATTTCCCCATATTATTATACCCATTATCGCAATATGAAGTCTTAAAATCTGCCGACATTTTAAGAAAAGTCGCTGAATTTGTGAGTTGTGGAAGACTATCTTGGGATACAGACAGTGAAACTGAGTAAGCAATTTCTCGCTAAGTCTTTAAACTTCACTTTTCTTAAAATTTCGGCAGAATTTAAGGCCTTGTACTTCAAAACAGGTAGACGAGCACGAGGGCCAGTGGCGGATTTACTGTGTCGCAACTGTCGCAATTGCAATGGGGCTCCCCGATCTTAGGGGCCCCGAAAGGGACTCAAAATTATACATGATAAATGTTTTACATAGATTTGTGATAAAAAAAAGGGGGCCCCTAAAAATACGCTGCGATGAGCTCCAAATCGGTAAATCTGCTACTGACGAGGGCAAAACTTTTCGAGTAAAAAATGAGCCTCAAGATGCTCTTTGAATTGCTACCAGTGTATTTTTTATATTTTTTTCATTATTACACGATTTGGATGGCTTCCTGGTCAGTGCTTATGTTCAGCATTAAATTGATCACTATGATAATAGGTCTATTCATTTATGATAATGATAAGCAAAATTATTTTGTTAGATGGTTGGCAAAGAAAGCATCAACTGCCCTAGTCAGCGCTTTAATTGTAAGCCAAATTTAGTTATTAATAGTGCAGGGTTAATTAAAAAAATTTATTTAGGCATTTTGGTTTTCACAAAAAATCATTTTTGAGACTTTGAAAGTTTTAATTAATCCCAATATTCTTATTTCAAAATGTACGCAAAATGTTTTTGAAGCATTTCTCTATGAATTTCACTTTCTTAGCTGTTTTTATGTGCAATTCAGATTTATCTATTTACCCCATAAATGCTGTACTCTTGGCATAAATGAGAACAGCTAAGTTGTCATTCTTCCTAGTTTTTAGAAGAGTAAATTTTAATGCAAATTACACTTTCGTGTGCATTTTACATAAACTTAGCGCGTATTAAAAAATTTAAGCAATTTTTCCTTTAAAATGATTTTAATTACATTTGGAAGGTTTAACAGGTCGCGTGCAAAATATCTCTGTTTTTGGTGTGGAACTTCCAAAACTCTTAAACTGCTTATGCACATTCTGATCATCTACCTAAATCGACCACAAGGAGAAAGAAACCAGTTTCATTTACCCCTAATCTCCGAGATAAATGTAAACACTTTGAGGTAATTGTAAACATGATTTCATTTGTCAACAAACCGTCATGAAGTCCAATTTGTCATATCTAGTTCAGTCTTGGACACAATACGCAAAATTTCTCAACTCGATTCATCCAAAAGAAGGGATAAATCTCAAGTTGTTGCATTGAGGATCTATTTCCCTTTGTTCCAACTGATCTAATACACTATGTTTCAGAACAATATGAATCGCACACAAATTTTACAAAGTCCCCATATACCCGCCTAAGCTTAAAATTAAAAAAAAAATCATAGCCTTTTTGTCGATATTTTTCTGACAGTATAAATTAAAATCTACGTAAATTTTTGCAAAAAAAAAATGTTTCGCTAGTTTTTGTTCCATAAGGAAACGGATTTCAACGCAATTGAAGGTGCAAGTGGATAAAAGTGATATGGTGATAATTTTTGAAACTTACATTTTACCATACATGAAGGTGATAAGTCTATCAGTAGCAGATCCCCTTAGTCACAAAAATGGTTGGTAATTAAGAATATGATCCCGTTTTACCCGTTGAGAAAAATCCATCAAAAATATATAACACATTTTTTTTTTAAAGCTTTTTCTAGAAATTTAAAAAATTGTCCCATATCACCTTTATCCACTTGCGCCTTTCAATTAAGAGAGAGAGAGAGAGAATTTGAGAAAAAATGTTCTTGTTTAAATCTAACTTCACAGAATTATTCATTTCACTAAAATTCGCTTTTTTTAGGTTCCGTAAATGTTCTAGATTTAGAATTCAGTGACAATAGACAACATTTTTCTAAAAACTTTACGCTGAAAATTGATGCCGTTATACAATACAACTTCATTTCAAACAATACAACTATTATTACAGTTGCATTTATGATACAGCTATTACAGTTGTATTTAGCATACAGCTATTTTTTAAAAACAAGTGAATTATAGTTGGGAAAACCTAACCTAGCAGAATCGTATATGCTGTGATTCAATGCTGTCAAATTAGGTTTAACCCAGCTACAAAAAGTTAACGTGTTCTTTTCAAAGCTGAACCAACGTGACGATACATCGAAAAGAACCAAGATCTTTGGCGAGGTTGATCTAGTGTTAAGTGTGCTTTCATCGTCGCCAAAGTCCCAGAAGCTTAATGCATTGTTTGTGTGATGTGTGTTAAGCCTATTTGGATCGATATTTTTATATGAAAGAAACAACTGCGTAATTTTTCAAAATAATCATATTTCTGTAATTAGTTACTGTCATAGAAGACTTCTTAGTGTTGGCAAATCAAGAATTTTTAAAGAATTCCATATTTTCAAAGTGGTAAGTTTTTGACGAAACTCCATCTTGTTTGTTGTAAACTGTAAATAAGAATTTCAATGTTTGGACCATTTCTGTGTTAAACTGGCTAAAGATGCAGATAATATCCGGAATGTGCCAATAATATGAGCGTTATTTGTGCTTATACTTCTGTCAAGTGTAACCTATTATGGGTTTAGCTTCAATGATCTCATTTATCATGCTTCAGATTTAAGTAATGCCTTACTTTTGTACAGAAAACTCTTGGTTTGACTGAAAGCTTAGCAATCTGAAAGATTTTAAGATCAAAAATAACAATGGAACACTAACCATCAAAATAAACTCAGAAACTGTTCAGATTTTTTTTTCCTTTTTATTCTTATAAAACTTAGTGTTTAAATATGAATATTTAAAAAAAATGATTATAGTTAAGAAAGCTTCATAAATTCTGTACCTCAGAACCAGACTAACGTAAGTCCATTTTCGTCATTTTTCAGTAGAGGAGAAAAACGATGTATTCGACAATCGTTTTTCCCCTCTACCGAAAAATGACGAAAATGGACTTACGTTAGTCTGGTTCTGAGGTACAGAATTTATCCATTGTTAAATTTTTGTTTAATTTATCAATGTTCAGTTCAGTCAAAAAGGTTTGATGTTGACATTTTGATAAACTGAGTTTGTATTGAACAGAGGGAAATGTAATATTTTTCATATTTTGCATCATGTTTAGTTACGATTTTAGGTGCTGTGCTAGGGAATTTTTCACACGGAAGGTGAAAATTTAAGACAATAGTTGCATTAGATTATACTAGAGGTTCTAAGACTCCAAGTCTCCACGCTACCCCCCCCTATTAGAAAATAGTTTGCTGACCCCCCTCCCACCTTAAAAAATAATAATAATAAAAAAGAATTGTACGTAATGCATTTAAACCTTATTTTCTATTATAAATATTGAATATACACATAAAATTTTTCTACAATTTTTTTAGAGCTACTGTTTAGTTTTCACTACTTAATATTATCTTTTTGGGCTGCGTAGTGAAAATTAATGCAAAAGTAAAGATCTGGGAGTAAATGTTATCAAAATATCTCTAGTACAAGTTTACAAGTTTTTATGAACGTATTGAAGTTTATGGAAAAAACAAAGTTATCCTTAAAGCTTCGATTTACTGCTCCGTAGTCGGAGTTAAGGCAGATTTGAAAGCAATACCGAACTTCAATGATAACCTCGTTCAAAAAAGATCCTTCTCCCTATCAGTTTTACAACCATGATTTATTAGAATTTTAAATAACAATACAGAAATGCGTTTAACAGCACAAAAGAAAAATAAAGCACATGTATTCTGACGTCAATTTCTTTTTACAATTCCTTCTTTTATAATTGCAAAGTGTAGAAAACGTGTCCCCGCACAAATAAGTTGCGCAAAAAGAACAAATTTGACTGCTTCGTTAATTATCAAGGGTGCACTTAGCCCAAAAGAGCAATGAGACCCCCCTTTCGAATGCTGCAGTCTGCTCCCTCCACCCCAAGAACGAGAGCCCACCCAAAAAAGAGAAAAAAAGGTCTACAGCTCTAAAACTTTCAACAGCGCAGTCCGAGCAATACCCCCCCCCCCCCCCCCCCCACCCACAGGTAAGCTCCCTCTGTTAAATCTTTTAATTCAGACTGGACAAGAAAGCATAACAATAAGTGATTGGATTACAATTTATACTTTTTTTTAAAACACTTTTTAAACGGATAGCAACGCAGACCTTTTGCCCCCCCCCCCTCCCCGCCCAGTGTTCCCGGACCAAACTTTGAGAAACTCTCAAATGGGCTTATATATACTAATGGCTGGCTTGAAACTACTAATTTTAGGAAAAAAGGCAAAGAAAAATTTTGCATTAATGAGAAATTTTGAAAATAGTAACATATTTAACACCAAATAAGTAATTTATACTTTCAGTGTAAAAACGACAACATTTGATATCTTTAATGTAAGTTTGAAATTTATCACAAAAGTTTACGAAAACTTTTATCCTTTTTTGTGCTAGACAGTAGATGTTTGAAACACGCTTTGCTTTAAACCTGATTTGGTTTTGATTCGGTTATTTTAACAAGCAAAAAAAAAAATCTTTAGTGTAAGACATTATCACTTAATTCCAATTTTAAACAATCTCTATTTTTGTTCATATCATACTTGATTTTAAAACCATAAGTAGGGATGCACCGATTAATCGGCCACTTTACCGATTATTAATAATTGGCAACATCTTACCGATTAATCGGCGAAATTTTTTTTTCCAATATTATTTTTTAAAGTATACTTTCGCAAAGAAACTATGACAAATGTTTTTATTAACAGTAAATAAACGTAGTTTTCTGCAATCCTTACTATAACATGCAGTATGAAAGTGTGTACAGGGTAAACACAATACAAATAGTTCATACAATGCGCAAAACTGATTGGAATATTTAAAGATAATCCAATGTTGAATTCCTGAGCTTTTAAGTTGGAATGCGAAATTATGAATAGTTCATTTCATTTATAATCAGTCAAATTTTACTGATCAAGGGCAGAAAGATGTTTTATACAAAATTACTCCAAGTATGCTTGAACAAGAAACTACGATCGACACATTGAAAACAAGAAATAAATAATTTTCTGCAAATACGAGTATAACATGTAGCAGTGTAGTGAGTTTAAAAAACAAGTTATTCAAAGAATAAAATACAAAAAAAAAAAAAAAAAAAAAAAAAAATGCTCTCTATTATAAATGATTTAATAATTTTATATTCCTATTTTGAATAAATATACACATATAAACAATGTTACAACATTTTTCATGTGTCGATACTTTTCTCTATAGCTTAATGCTTCTATTAAGCTCTACTTTTCAAAGAACAAAACTCCTGAATTAAATGGCTACTTATAATTGAAAAATAAATTTAAACTAAATTAAAGTGCGCACCACAGCTTCCCCCTAATTGTTTTAAAAATAATTTTCATGACTAGTGTGTTTCTGTAATTTATTCACAAAACTATGAAAATTGGTTCAAAGAAGTTTAATAAAATTTTGTAAATATTTTGGGAAAATTTAAAAAATAGAGAAAAACAAGTCTTCTCTCAGAAATAAATAAGTAACTATTTCTAAAATCGGTTTTGTAAAAGAAAGGGGAAAAACAGTGATGGTGAAATTGGTAACATTAAAAAAAATAATCCTGGTCAATAATCGGCTCTGCCGATTAATCGGCCGATTGTCATCAGCCGATTAATCAGTAATCGGCCAATTTGCTTATCGGCGCATCCCTAACAATAAGTGTTTGTAATTTTTTGCTAAAAATATTTGAAATTGTTGAATGGAAAATTATTCATTACCTATTTGTTTTTTGTGAGCCAAAGAGACGAATTTACCGCCTAATCGTTTTATTTATTTATTTATGTTTCATTGACTTTATGATGCATAGTCAATGTTTAGTGTCATCTGTTCTTCATTCTTGAATGTGTGGAAATATGTAGATATTTTCTTCAAATGTTTGATTGTTTGAAACTGTAAATCAAGTTGAAATGTTTCACGATTCTTTTTTCGTATTTTGTAC